>ONZH01005440.1:0-40724 GCA_900303285.1 Rhinella marina | reverse complement strand
CCATACTGTGTACATATACAGCTATACAGTGACTAGAGGTGCCATACTGTGTACCATATACAGCTATACAGTGACTAGAGGGTGCCATACTGTGTACATACTGTGTACATATACATATACAGTGACTAGAGGTGCCATACTGTGTACATATACAGCTAATACAGGACTATAGAGGGCCAACTGTGTACATACAGATATACAGTGACTAGAGGTGCCATACTGTGTACATATACAGCTATACAGTGACTAGAGGGATACTGTGTACATATACAGATATACAGTGACTAGAGGGTGCCATACTGTGTACATATACAGCTATACAGTGACTAGAGGGTGCCATACTGTGTACATATACAGCTATACAGTGACTAGAGGGAGCCATACTGTTATATACATATTACATCAGTGTAGAAGAGCATACTGTGTACATATACAGCTATACAGTGACTAGAGGGAGCCATACTGTGTACATATACAGCTATACAGTGACTAGAGGGAGCCGTACTGTGTACATATACAGCTATAGAGTGACTAGAGGTGCCATACTGTGTACATATACAGCTATACAGTGACTAGAGGGAGCCATACTATGTACACATGTAGCTATATAGTGATCAGATTGCTATACTGTGTACATATTTGGCTATTCAGTTTCTACATACTGTCATAGTGCCTTGTGAAAGTATTCGCCCCCCTGGAACTTTTCAACCTTTTGCCACATTTCATGCTTCAAACAAAAAGATTTTTGTAATAATAAAACTGAAAAGTGGGGCGTGCAAAATTATTCGGCCCATTTGGAGTGGCACCTGACGGAATAGGGAAGGGGCACAGAGACTGCTGATGCCCCTTACCCTAAGTTGGTTAATTTAGGCCGGGGGGTTAATGTCATTCCCACCCCCCTTTTTGTTAATGGGCTATAGAGCAAAGGGCAGGAGGGTGGAAAGGGTTAAAGGGGCTTTAGTTAGCCCATGGGTTCCTTGCTATTGGTGGCTTCTCAGCAGGATGATCTGTAGCCCCTCCCCAGGGCTTTATAAGCTTGGTCCCCTCCCCGGCTCCTTCCTCTTGGGATAGGAATCTGTTGCCCGCCCTCCCTTAAATGCGGAATTTGTTCTTTGAGGAGCTGTTGTGCTACTAGTGCTTTTTCTGATTTGTTTTTCTATTCTAGTGACATGGAGTTAAGTTGTTGCAAGTCACAGCAGGCGGCAGTGAACAAAATCCGGAGGTGAAGACGGATGGCTGACTTGCCCGCTGGGAGTCCAGTGGTTGGCATACCGCGCCGTCAAGGCTGTTTATTGGGTGTTATTGTAAACGAAGGTTTTGCCACATTAATGTTATCTGCTGTGGCCGATCACCACCAAAGAGTTGAGACAAATCCAAGGTGTCCTGTGGTTATTGTTAAGATTGTTTTGGGTAGGGGTGGGAGACAAAGAAAGGGTTCCGGCCATTTCCTCCTATCAGCAGTCTACTTTCAGTCCAGAAGTTGATCTCTGATCTCTGAATGATCCAATGTCGTCCTAAATGACTGATGAAGATACATAGAATCCACCTGTGTATAATCAAGTCTCCGTATAAATGCACCTGCTCTGTGATAGTCTCAGGGTTCTGCATCATGAAGACCAAGGAACACACCAGGCAGGTCCCTGATACTGTTGTGGAGAAGTTTAAAGCTGGATTTGGAGACCAAAAGATTTCCCAAGCTTTAAACATCCCAAGGAGCGCTGTGCAAGAGTCATATTGTAATGGAAGGAGTATCAGACCACTGCAAATCTACCAAGACCCGGCCGTCCCTCTAAACAAGGAGAAGACTGATCAGAGATGGAGCCAAGAGGCCCATGATCACTCTGGATGAAGTGCAGAGATCTACAGCTGAGGTGGGAGAGTCTGTCCACAGGACAACAATCAGTCCAACACTTCACAAATCTGCCCTTTATGGAAGAGTGGCAAGAAGAAAGACATTTCTCACAGATATCCATCTGGTTTACAGTTTGCCACAAGCCCCTGGGAGACACCAAACATGTGGAAGAAGGGGCTCTGCTCAGAGGAAACCAAAATCAGACTTTTTGGAAACAATACAAAACAATATGTTTGGTGTAAAAGCAGCACAGCTCATCCCCCTGAACACACCATCCCCACTGTCAGACATGGTGGGGGCAGCATCAGGGTTTGGGCTTTTCATCAGCAGGGACAGGGAAGATGATGGATGGAGCCAAAATACAGGACCATTCTGGATGAAAAGACCTGAGACTAGGACGGAGATTTATCTTCCAACAAGACAATGATCCCAAACATAAAGCAAAATCTACAATGGAATGGTTCAAAAATAAAGGTCTCCAGGTCTTAGAACGGCCGAGTCACAGTCCAGACCTGAATCCAATGGAGAAGATGTGGAAAGAGCTGAAAACTGCTGTTCACAAACGTCTCCATCCAACCTCAAAGAGGAAGAATGGGCAAGAATTTCATCTCTAGATGTGAAAACTGATAGAGACATCCCCCAAGAGACCGCGGCTGGAATCGCAGCAAAGTATTAATGCAAGGGGGACGAATAATTCTGCACGCCCCACTTTTCAGTTTTATTATTACAAAAAAAGTTTAAATGATCCAATAAATTTCCTTCCACTTCACAATTGTGACCCACTTGTTGTTGATTCTTCACCAAAAATGTAAAATGTTATATCTTTTTGTTTGAAGCCTGAAATGTGGCAAAAGGTTGAAAAGTTCCAGGGGGTCGAATACTTTCGCAAGGCACTGTATATATTGGGCTATACAGTGTCTACATACTGCCATACTGTGCACATATCAGGCTATACAGTGTCTACATACTGCCATACTGTGTATATATCGTGCTATACAGTGTCTACATACTGCCATACTGTGTATATATCTGGGCTATACAGTGTCTACATACTGCCATACTGTGTATATATTGGGCTATACAGTGTCTACATACTGCCATACTGTGTATATATTGGGCTATACAGTGTCTACATACTGCCATACTGTAATAAAATACACACAGTAGCAACTTAGTGTCATATTTTGACCAAATTGTATCCATAGACCTCAAAGAGTGAATGTCCACATTATGCCTGTTATAGGCCCTATACAATGCAGGGGAGTGATGCCTCCCCCTGCTGGCTACATGAGGTAAGGCATTCCCTGGCTTACAATCTCCAGCTCTACCAAACTGCAGATTTAACCAAGCCTTTAAATTTTGCAAGAAGGTGGAGAGGGGTGGGAAGACAGCGCCTGAATCTGTGACTGTTCCACGGGGTTTGGGACACTCGATTTTAGTAACGTTTTTTTTTTCTGCAATGCCAACGGATGAAACATAGGAGGCAGTGGACCGGCCAAGGTGGAGTAAAGATGATGTAGCAGAGCTGAGTATGTGGTTTAGCAGAGGGTTGTTCAGAAAGGTAGTTAGACAAGCCAAGGTTCAGTAAAGGTCATGTAGCAGAGCCGAGGTTGCGGCACGGTGCAAACAATCAGGACTTCAATAACTCACATCTATACTGAGTAACTTTGCAAATACTTGATGCACTGATTTAAGTTCTCCCATGTCATCCTCTAGTTACACCCAGAGCTGTTCTCAGTTTTTTTTCCTGGATGCACATTGAGGTTTTTCTCTGCTGCTTCACGTTTAGCTGAGCATTCACAAGGCTCTTCTCTCTGGTAACAGGAATCCTACAGAATTCTGAATGCAGCTCTGGATGGGACTGGAGTGTAAAACATCATGTAACTCAGGGCGAGTACAAGGTCAATAAAACAATACATTTAGGGGGTCATTTACTAACAGGTATACGCCACTGTTGCAGATTGTGGCGCCAGGTCTAAAAAAAAGGGGGTGTGACATGGGGGCGGAAGGGGGTGGACCGGCACGCCCATCTCATTTATTATTTTGTACACCTGGTTTAGACAGGCGGTGGATACGCCAAAGTTATGTAGAAGCCGACGCCTCTATATAAGTTCGGCACATCTACCGTCAGGTAATGAGGTATTGAAACCGGCGCCGTAATAAATGACCCCCTTAGTGTTTCAGCCTATCAGTAAGTATCTTTGCACCCCCCCCATCATACTTACCACCTATATCGCTTATAACCCTCTATAGGCATCTTTGAAGGGTCTCCGTTTTTGACAACCAGTGTTCATACACCCTATAAGGGGATTCTGGGGTCCTCTGTCCAGGATCCTCATCTCTTGGCCGCAGTCGGGGGGTCATAAAGAGTGTCTCTCGGCCTGGAGGACCTGTCCTGTCCTGTATCCCACAGACAAACCATAGCTATGAATTGACACAGTGTAATGCCTCATTTCTCCAGTGGTGGTGCTGCAGGGAAGTCAAACGCTTACTGCTAGGTTTCCTCACTGCTGATCACTGGGGTTCCTGCAGGAAAACCCTTAGTGATCGGCCTATAGAAGGGGCTCTTCTTCCAAACTATGCTACTACTTCTCATATTAAGCCATATGGTGCCCATATAGTATCTGAATACTTTACACTTCTAATAGATTTGGGGGATACTGGGAGGGGTAAAAGCCTGGGGAAACAAGTCTTCTACAGCAAAGGTCCTGACCCAAGTACCCCCTACCCAAGTACTGTACCCCCAGGTTCCAGTGACCAGATAGCGCCATAGGGTGCTCACATGGTGCCAAGCAGTAGCCAGTCAGTGCCACACCTTGAGCCAATAAATCTGGCCATTAATTGGCCCATGTTTGGTGCTGTAGGACTTAGGTAAGTGAGCCTCAGGGTGTAGACATCATGTCTCTACGGGGTACTTGCAGCCATGATGTATGATTATAGTCCTGGGGGTACTGTACTTTGATGCAATGTATTTTAGTGGGGGGTACTTGGTTAAGGACCACCACTGTAGAAGACTTGTTGCCCCAGCCATTTGCCCCTTGGTATCCCAAAATCTATTTGAAGTGCTCGTCTTGGCACATAACAGGTAGGAATTAGTGTTAGGTTCCCGTCTTACACAGATCGCCTTGACGTTTGGCAGACGGGCCCAAATTATTTTGTAAAAAATATATTTGCCAAGAATCTCAAATTTACTAAATAAGCGTAGCATTAGCACCAGAATATTTCTATTACTATGGCATTTTTGTACTTTATTTGGTTTGCAGAGCGCTGCTGCATTGTATGTATTTTTTTTTTCCTATTTGAAGTATAAAGTATTCGGAGAAGCTGAAATGATTACTAACATCTGATCTCGGATGACTCTATTTTTGCCAATCCTATATGACTCAGTTCCACCTCCACATTATAAAACTTCTCCTAGGGTGTAACCACCATAAAAGCAAAAACATTAAAAATGTACATTGAAAACAGATTGTGCACCCGGGTAAACAAAGGGCACTAAACCTGAGGTGACACCATGTGAAGGTAAACCCCGAGGTCAGGTCTCAGATGTTCTCTGAGGTTTCCACCTGCTGACATGGGTCTGAGGGACCTACAAGGAGGGAACAGTCTGCGGTGAATCAGTCGAGGAGCTGAGGAATCCTCTTCCATCCCTGTCAGCTTCTAGAAATAGAATCTACACATCACAGCTAAAACCAGGAAACAATGGAAAAAGCAACAAGTGTGGTGACTCGCTGCTAAGCAAGACTCTGCCAAAAACCAAATTAGACAATTCTGTTCTGTAAAACCTTCTCCTGCTCCAGACGTAGACATTTTGGAGGTCTATGAAAACTATCAATGTGAAAAATTGGTCTTTATATCGATTTTTTATTATTTTTATGTCAAAGTGGACTTCACATTGATCCTTTATTAAATATGTTCCTCTCGCGTCTCACTCAACGATGCCAACATCTCCTCGAGATCAAAGATTGGACTACAGACATGGCCTCCTCTGGGGTCAAACATTAGATCGTCTTCAGATGTTGGACTGGAATGGACCGAAGAAGGTGAATGAAGAGGGTGTTCACAGCAGTCAACAGTGATGGAACCTATGGGATGAAATGCTCCTTTGGACATCTTCTGTCACTAATTCCAGACCATTACCTTCTTCACTTTGTCCAAGAGAGTTGAGTAGCAGGTTGTTCCGATGGTTTAAACCTTTCAAGGGTGGTCCTCTATGAATATCCCACCTTTGACCCAGAGTTAGACTTTTGGATGAGGTCAATCCTTGTAGAGTCAAGCCAAGGAACCAACTGTGTTCTACCTAAATAGCCCAAAAGGTAAGATAGTCACTGTCTTATCTATCAAAAATGTCATCCAAGAGAGTTGAGTAGCAGGTTACTGCGATGGTTTAAACCTTTCAAGGGTGGCCTTCTAGGAATATCCCACCTTTGACTCAGAGTTAGACTTTTGGATGAGGTCAATCCTTGTAGAGTCAAGCCAAGGAACCAACTGTGTTCTACCTAAATAGCCCAAAAAGTAAGATAGTCACTGTCTTATCTCTCAAAAATGTAATCCAAGAGAGTTGAGTAGCAGGTTACTGCGATGGTTTAAACCTTTCAAGGGTGGCCTTCTAGGAATATCCCACCTTTGACTCAGAGTTAAACTTTTGGATGAGGTCAATCCTTGTAGAGTCAAGCCAAGAAACCTGTGTTCTACCTAAATAGCCCAAAAAGTAAGATAGTCACTGTCTTATTTATCAAAAATGTCATCGCAAGTCATGAATGATGAACCCTACACACTCTAAGATACCGAAGAAGGTAAATGAAGAGGTTGGGAACATCAGACAATGTCTTCTAAGTGATGGAAACTGTGTGTGAGATACAATGCTCCTCTCCTTTAGACATCTTCCACCAATTTGAGGCCATTATTTTCTTCTCTTTCTCCAAAAGAGTTGAGTAACACTTTATATTCATGGTTAACCCTTTTTAAGGGTGGTCTTCTAGGAAGGAATATCCCATCTTTGTCTCAGACACAGGCTATCTACAGTAACTTGTAAAGTCAAGCCAAGAAACAGTGTTCCACCTAAATAGCTCGAGAAGATATATGGTCATAGTCCTATCTATCAAGAACTTCCTCAAAAGTCATGGATGATGAACCCTATGCACTCCGAGATATCTACAAAAGTCTTTTTGTAAAATTTGAACTTTAATTTGCAAATTTGACTCCAATCTTCAGGAACAATATTCTAGGTTTTATGTTCATGGTGGAAATGGTGGATGTCCACTGTTCAACAAGAACGTTTTTTTTTTTTTTTTGCTTGTTTTTCCTTTGAGGAACAAGATCTCCAGAATAGAGGCGCTCTCCAGATGTTGTCATCTTCTGCAAAGAAATAAAAAATACAAGCCAACCAGTTCAAAGGATTTGCAGAATTGACGCACAATTTATAAAGAAATAAATCATGACAGGAGACAGCGAAAACCTGTTATATATTCTCACCATTCTGTATAGATACAGAATATCACATGGAGTCATCACCGCGCCTATTTCTTGAAGCCTGGGAGAAATGATCCCAGAATGATGTTCCCTTTGTGGGAAAAATTTGCCAAATTTGTGGCCATTCAACGTTAAGAAACTGAAAAAGAAATTAATAGTAAATAAAATTAATAAAAAAATATTACAAGTAGAGATGAGCGGAGTTTAAGAAAATTTGATCAGGCTACTTTGCCGAATTTTACAAAAAAATCCGCTTTGTGACAAATTACTTCGTCACTAAGCGTATTTTTTTGTAAGTAGTGGGTGGAATGACGGGGAGCGTCGATTGCGCCACCTCCTCGTCATTGAATCCCTCAGATGCCGTGTTCAGAAATGATAGCGGCATTTGATATACAAGGTGGGCCATTTATATGGATACACCTAAATAAAATGGGAATGGTTGGTGATATTAACTTCCTGTTTGTGGCACTTTGGTATATGGGAGGGGGGAAACTTTTCAAGATGGGTGGTGACCATGGCGGCCATTTTGAAGTCGGCCATTTTGGATCCAACTTTAGTTTTTTCAATGGGAAGAGGGCCAAGTGACACATCAAACTTATTGAGAATTTCACAAGAAAAACAATGGTGTGCTTGGTTTTAACGTAACTTTATTCTTTCATGAGTTATTTACAAGTTTCTGACCACTTATAAAATGTGTTCAAAGTGCTGCCCATTGTGTTGGATCGTCAATGCAGCCCTCTTCTCCCACTCTTCACACACTGATAGCAACACCGCAGAAGAAATGCTAGCACAGGCTTCTAGTATCTGTACATCTCGTGTCTTCACAGCATAGACAATTGCCTTCAGATGACCTCAAAGAAAAAAGTCTAAGGGGGTCAAGGTCGGGAGACCTTGGGGGCCATTCAACTGGCCCACGATGACCAATCCACTTTCCAGGAAACTGTTCATCTAGGAATGCTAGAGCAAGATGGTACACCACCACATTATGGGTGTCAGGTCCGAGCATTCCTAGATGAACAGTTTCCTGGAAAGTGGAATGGGACCTTCTTCCCATTGAAAAAACTAAAATTGGATCCAAAATGGCCGACTTCAAAATGGCCGCCATGGTCACCACCCATCTTGAAAAGTTTCCCCGCTCCCATATACTAATGTGCCACAAACAGGAAGTTAATATCACCAACCATTCCCATTTTATTTAGGTGTATCCATATAAATGGCCACCCTGTAGATGAAAGAGTGTAAAAGTAAAAAAAAACAAAAATACTTACCTGATCTATTTGCTTGCGAAGAGCTGGGCGCCGCCATCTTACTTGAAGGTCTGGCATGAAGTCTTCTTAAATCGATACGTCACCGCGCACGGGAAGCACAAGGAAATTCAGCTTTGAATTTAACGTAAAATTCGGATCAAAGTCCACTTCGTCCACACCCTAATTACAAGAAAATATAAAAAATCTGAAACATTGCTACCTCCCCAAACCCATCCTAAAAATTTACTTGAAGGGGTTTCCCCTGGTTACACTTCCTGTAGCTGTATCCAACCAAAGCCATGGTGCACTTCTTTTTCTACCACAGCTCCAGCACCGGCTCTAACAACGCCCATCTAGTTTATAGCTCCTCCCACCCAGCTAGTTACATAGACACTCCCCTATCACTGCCCTTAACAACTCCCAGCTAGTTTATAGCTCCTCCCACCCATCTAGTTACATAGACACTCCCCTGTCACTGCCCCTAACAACACCCAGCTAGTTTATAGCCCCTCCCACCCATCTAGTTACATAGACACTCCCCTATCACTGCCCCTAACAACACCCAGCTAGTTTATAGCTCCTCCCACCCATCTAGTTACATAGACACTCCCCTATCACTGCCCCTAACAACACCCAGCTAGTTTATAGCTCCTCCCACCCAGCTAGTTACATAGACACTCCCCTGTCACTGCCCCTAACAACACCCAGCTAGTTTATAGCTCCTCCCACCCAGCTAGTTACATAGACACTCCCCTATCACTGCCCCGCCCTTGAATATAGCATCACAGGGAATAAGAAAGAGCTGCATGGACATGGTCATGTGACCACAGCCCGGAACGGAAGATAGGAGCAATAAGGGTAAAGGAAATAAATGACTAAATTACAGCTGCCTTCATTTTTAAGGGTGTTGATGCAAACCAGAAAACCCCCTTAAAGGGGTTGTGCTGTGATCTATATAAAAAATCAAAATCAGACGTCATATACTGTAGTACCTGACAATACCTTTATAACAAAGCTAGAACCAGCCCTGTACCTCACATGGATCCAGAGATCTCCCCAGTCATTGCTCTGCTAGATTATCTTCAGCCTGGCAGTTCAGGGGGCGTGTCCTTTCTGCTGCAGCTCTCCCTGTAACATATGGCGGGTGGCATTCGAAGATTTAAACTCCAGCTCAGTGAGACGGGGAAAAAAAAAAATTAAGTAAAGAACAAACAGCAGGTGGCGCTATACAGATACATTTTATTTATTGAGTAGCTTACATTACATAGAATTACAGAAGTATTCACATCCCGGTGCTGGATTGAAAAATGTAAAATATGTTTTGTTAGACAAGCCTTTGAAAGGGGTTATTTGACTGTCCAATGCTGATGACCTATCCTCAGGAGCACCGTGGCCTCTTTGTATAGTTGATCGGGGGGCGTCCTGTGAGGCGGACCTCCAGCGATCCTAAGGGAATCTGTCCCTGTCCAGGTCCTTGCATAGACAGATAACTGTGATTCACGTGATTAAAATACCAATATTCTTTTGTTGACCCGAGGCTGAGTTATGATTTTGTTTTATATTTTAATATGCAAATTAGGACTTTGGTGCAATAAGGGCATCACCGTTGCTCTTGTTGCACCTGAGCTTCGCCCTCTTTCCGTGGCCAGCCCCTCCCTTGCTGCTTTGATTGCACCAAATGCCTAATTTGCATTTTAAAAATAAGTATCATAAATCAGGAACAGAGCGTCGGATCAACAAAAGAAAAACAGCACTTTATGTAAAGATGCCAGTACTGGGGGCACTATGTATAAAGAGGCCACTATTGGGGGGACTATGTATAAAGAGGCCACTATTGGGGGCACTATGTATAAAGAGGCCACTATTGGGGGGACTATGTATAAAGAGGCCACTATTGGGGGGACTATGTATAAAGAGGCCACTATTGGGGGGACTATGTATAAAGAGGCCACTATTGGGGGGACTATGTATAAAGAGGGCACTATTGGGGGGACTATATGTAAAGATGCCACTACTGGGGGCACTATGCATAAAGAGGTCATTACTGGGGGCATTATATGTAAAGAGGCCACTACTGGGGGCACTATATGTAAAGATGCCACTACTGGGGGCACTATGTATAAAGAAGCCACTACTGGGGGGACTATATGTAAAGAGGCCACTACTGGGGGCACTATATGTAAAGAGGCCACTACTGGGGGGACTATATGTAAAGAGGCCACTACTGGGGGCACTATATGTAAAGAGGCCACTACTGGGGGGACTATATGTAAAGAGGCCACTACTGGGGCACTATATGTAAAGAGGCCATTACTGGGGGACTATATGTAAAGAGGCCACTACTGGGGGCACTATATGTAAAGAGGCCACTACTGGTGGCACTATATGTAAAGAGGCCACTACTGGGGGCATTATATGTACATACTCCACTACCGGGGGCATTATATGTAAAGAGGCCACTACTGGGATCATTATATATAAATAAGCCACTACTGGTGGCACTATATGTAGAGAGGCCACTATTGGGGACACTATGTGTAAAGATGCCACTACTGGGGGCACTATATGTATGTACTCCACTACTGGGGGCACTATATGTAGAGAGGCCACTACTGGGGACACTATGTGTAAAGATGCCACTTCTGGGGGCACCATATGTAGAGAGGCCACTACTGGGGGCACTATATGTACATACTCCACTACCGGGGGCATTATATGTAAAGAGGCCACTACTGGGTCATTATATGTAAAAAGACCAGTACTGGGAACGCTCTATGTAAAGAGGTCACTACCGCCGACACTATATGTTAATAAGCCACTACTGTGGTCACTATATGTAAAGAGGCCACTATTGGGGGAACTATATGTAGAGAGGCCACTACTGGGGACACTATATGTATAGAGGCCACTACTGGGGGCACTTTATGTAGAGAGGCCACTACTGGAGGCACTATATGTAAAGAGACCACTACTGGGGGCACTATATGTAAAGAGACCACTACTGGGGGCACTATATGTAAAGAGACCAGTACTGGGGGCACTATATGTACAGAGGGCACTACTGGGGACACTATGTGTAAAGATGCCACTTCTGGGGGCACCATATGTAGAGAGGCCACTACTGGGGGCACTATATGTACATACTCCACTACCGGGGGCATTATATGTAAAGAGACCAGTACTGGGGACACTCTATGTAAAGAGGTCACTACCGGCGACACTATATGTTAAGAAGCCACTACTGTGGTCACTATATGTAAAGAGGCCACTATTGGGGGAACTATATGTAGAGAGGCCACTACTGAGGGCACTTTATGTATAGAGGACACTACTGGGGGCACTTTATGTAGAGAGGCCACTACTGGGGGCACTATATGTACATACTCCACTACCGGGGGCACTATATGTAAATAGACCACTACTGGGGGGTACTATGTATAAAGATAACACTACTGGGGGCATTATATGTAAAGAGGCCAGTACTGGGGGCATTATATGTAAAGATGCCATTACTGGGGGCACTATATGTAGGGAGGCCACTACTGGGTCATTATATGTAAAGAGGCCACTACCGGCGGCACTTTATGTTAAGAAGCCACTACTGTGGTCACTGTAGGTAAAGAGGCCACTACTGGGGGAACTATATGTAAAGAGATCACTACTGGGGGCACTATATGTAAAGACGCAACTACCGGTGGCACTATACGTTAAGAAGCCACTACTGGGGGAACCATATGTACAGAGGCCACTACTGCGGCATTATATGTAAAGAGGCCACTACAGGGGGCCACCTTATGTACAGGGGCCACTACTGGGGACACCATGCATATAGAGGCCACTACTGGAGCCACTATATATAAAGAGGCCACTACTGGGGGCATTATATGTAAAGAGGCCACAACTGGGGGCATTATATGTAAAGAGGCCACAACTGGGGGCACTATATGTTAAAAGGCCGCCATGCCTGGGGGCATTTTATCTACTGGGGTCTAAATGGAAATTACCACTGCGTGGGCCTGGGGCCTAAATGGGTATGATTACTAAGCAGGGGCACAAAAGGAGGTATTATTAAGGTGTTTTCTGTGTGTCCAATTATGCGGGAACAAGTTGTGGCCGGGAGACGTCATCAGAGTGATCTGTGCAGGGCTAAGAAAAAAAGAGGAGAGATAAGGAGTCAGAGGAGTCATCACCTGTAAGTGACTGAGTGCAGGATTATTAATGACTGGCATTACAATGTGTACGGTCATGGTGGAGCGGTATTATTTGGCTTTTATATTTTGTTATTACTGGTAATGTTGGCCACTGATTCTGTAATATGCACTTTATCGTGATTAGAACATAAAGTAGAACCTGTATTGTCCTATACCGGGCTTCAAAAATAATAAAACTAAAAACTCAACAGAAGTGAACAAATTGAACACATTGACAAATAATAACATATAAAATAGTAATATATACAAAAAGTGATTCTGTGTACAATGCTTTAGAGAACTAAAAAGATAGACGAACGTGTGCATACTGAGATAAAAACAAAATTACACAATTTATTAAAAAATAAAAAAAAATATTGCACACCGTACATACGAAATAAAATTATAAAATACCATGAAGATAATATACAAAAAGTGTTTCTGTGTACGACGCTTTGGAGAACTAAAAAGGTAAATGAACGCGTGCATATTGAGAAAAAACAAGAGATAAAAAATATTGCACACTGTACACGCCAAATAAAAAAGAAATTATTATATATTATAAAAAGATAAAACTTTAAGAAAGTTAAACAAAAATAATTAGAAAATTACAAAAAAATCTATAAACTAAATTAAAAAAAAAAAAAAATAAAAAAACGTAAAAAAAATTAAGGAAAAATAAATAAATAAAATAATAATACAAAAAAAAAATATATATATATATATATATATATATATATATATATATATATATATATATATCAGGTAAGCAATGCTTTCTAAGAGAAAAAGAAAAGAAAAGCAAAAGCAAAGTGAGCAACGTTACACAAGATAAACTGTTATCTGCCTGGAGCACAAGAGAAAAAGTGAAAAACATATTTTATCAACAAGCAATTCATAAAAAAATTTAAAAAAAATTGAAAACATAAAAATTCAAAAAGTTTAATGTCCCGAAGAAACGTTCCCTGAGAGAGCACCATGTAGCAGTGAGAGCATTATATGGGTTGGAATATCCTGTACAGTCAGGGGAATGCAGGCTTTTCTTAACTGAGAGAAAGACGGGAGGGAAGAAGAATTGATGGAAAGTGCTGGGAGAACTTGGCAGCCGCTGGTGGCAGAACTTTTTTTTTTTTTTTTACCACGGCCTCTATGTAAATGTTCCTTCCTTCTTTTGTGGAACACCCCTTTCCTCCGACACAGACCACCCAACCCCTATAAATAACACAACGCTATAACGTCTTCCACACAATCTTCTCCAGCTGTTGGGAAGAACTTTAATTTATTACCATTTTTGTTTATACATTTTTTGAAATATTTTTTTTTTTTTTTTACATTTAGTTTTGTCCATTTTATTTTTTTTTTAATTTTAATTTAATTTTATTTTTTTAAAAATGGCCAGCGAATTTAAGAAGAAAGCCTTCTGGAGGGCGGTTATAGCCGAGTTCTTAGCTATGATTTTTTTCGTTTTTATCAGCATCGGCGCCGCTCTTGGGCTTCATTTTCCAATTCAAGACAAAGCGAACGAAACCGTCAGCCGCTCGCAGGACATCGTCAAGGTGTCCCTGGCTTTTGGGTTGGCCATCGCCACCATGGCGCAGAGCGTGGGGCACATCAGCGGTGCCCACCTGAACCCCGCCGTCACCCTGGGCTGTCTCCTGAGTTGTCAGATCAGCATCCTGAAGGCTATCATGTACATCATCGCCCAGTGCCTGGGCGCCGTGGTCGCCACCGCCATCCTGTCGGGCATCACCAGCAACGTTGAAAACAACACCCTTGGGCTGAATGGGGTAAGTTACTCGTCACGTCTAGAAATGAATGAACCTGGTGTAGAACAGCTGTGCCTGATATTATATTGTTACATTGTATCATAACAGTCTACAATGTTACAATGTTACACTTTGTAGAAGTAACAATTCTGCATTTGTCAGGTGAGGTTCAATGATGGCCCACCTGTGGTTTTTACGTAGGACTGCAGGTGCACCTACCACTGCTGAAGACAAACAGCAAACACTGTATTCCTCATGGTCTTATAATGCATAGACAGCTCTAACACATCGGGATTCAGAGACCAGGCGGATGTGTAATAGAGGCTGAGAGGATTTCTGGCACATTGATGGGGCGTCACCATCGCAATGAAACTTCCTCTGAGAGAACAAGTCAAATATTGGTCATAAAAGCTGATAACATGTAATAAAATATTCTACATAGATTTAATAGGAGATCCTGTGGTGCACAGTGTAGTAGAGCTGAGTCTGTCACTGAAAACAACATTTGGTTATTATTTTACCATATATTATCTGTGGTGTTACATAGGACTGCAGGTGACATCTGCTACATTATCTGTACTCAGAGAGTTATCACTGTGTTATCTGTGGTGTTACATAGGACTGCAGGTGACATCTGCTACATTATCTGTACTCAGAGAGTTATCACTGTGTTATCTGTGGTGTTACATAGGACTGCAGGTAACATCTACTACATTATCTGTACTCAGAGAGTTATCACTGTGTTATCTGTGGTGTTACATAGGACTGCAGGCGACATCTACTACATTATCTGTACTCAGTGAACTATCATTGATATACTAATGTAGTACATGTCACCTGCAGTCCTATGTAACACCACAGATAACACAGTGATAACTCTCTGAGTACAGATAATGTAGTAGATGTCACCTGCAGTCCTATGTAACACCACACATAACACAGTGATATCTCTCTGAGTACAGATAATGTAGTAGATGTTACCTGCAGTCCTATGTAACACCACAGATAACACAGTGATAACTCTCTGTGTACAGATAATGTAGTAGATGTCACCTGCAGTCCTATGTAACACCACAGATAACACAGTGATAACTCTCTGAGTACAGATAATGTAGTAGATGTCACCTGCAGTCCTATGTAACACCACAGATAACACAGTGATAACTCTCTGAGTACAGATAATGTAGTAGATGTCACCTGCAGTCCTATGTAACACCACAGATAACACAGTGATAACTCTCTGAGTACAGATAATGTAGTAGATGTCACCTGCAGTCCTATGTAACACCACAGATAACACAGTGATAACTCTCTGAGTACAGATAATGTAGTAGATGTCACCTGCAGTCCTATGTAACACCACAGATGTATGTGAGGCATGCTGCGGCTCGTGTCTCATTGCTTGTGTTATCAGCAGGTGACATGCTCCCTGTAGGCGGCTGCAGATAACGTCCTCCTCATGGCCGCGCCGCTCACACGTCCTCGGTATTAGTATTCCCGTCAGCTGCTCGCTGTCTGCCGTTCTCCAGGGAAGAATTTGGCTGCAGCGTTACTGTCAGGAAACACACACAGCTCTGCACATCCAGCCCTCGGCGTAGGGATGCCCCCACAGGTGGCGGAATTTTCCGGCAGAATATCCGCAGGTGCAGATTTTTTTACAAATTCGCAAATTTTTGGGTGTGAAATACGGCGCGGATTTTGTGGCTGATTTCCTGAGAATCTCTCCAGTCTGCAGTGGAAAACGCCGCTGAAAAATCTGCTTCAAAATCCACATGGATTTTTCCGCTGCGTTTTCCCCACTGAATTGAGCGGAGAGATTCTCAGACAGAAAATCTGCATCACAATGCTATGTACAATGCAGCTGAAAACAATGCAGGGACAGACAATTTTCAGCCCATAGGATACCGTGGGGGAGGTCTTGATGTTGTGGATTTTCAGGTGGAAAATTCCACCATTTGTGAGGGCACCCTAAGGGTATGGACACCAGGAGGAAATTAAAAAGACTGGAGAAGGCCCATCCTCTGCTTTTATGACCCACTCCTGATTTTTGACTTCTAAAACTTTATCAGGAGCCCTGACGGCGCGGCCGTTCCTTATCAGTGCGGCTACATCCATAGTGAATGTATCTGCTGCTGGGAAAGCTGGGTGACAGTCGATTACTCAGCTTTCCCAGGCTTCTGCCTGGTTGTGCATTAATACGTCGCCACACACACCTCTCTGCTTGACTTCAGGATTGGGGTGACAACCTCTGGGCGATTTGTACAGTTGGCCACTTTATCACCCAACTTTCCCAGAGACAGGATTAACTACACATCAACGCAATCTGAGAAGGTGCAGCAATATCGATTATGTTGAAGCTAAATTTGTCACTTGGTTCCCCCAAGGTGTTACATAGGACTGCAGGTTTACTGGATGTGTCCTCGAGATATCACAAATCACAACTATAAATTATGCTTGGAAAGGAGACACTCAGCTCTGCTACCTCTCTATGTGAACACACTCAGCTTTGCTGCATCTCTACATGTACATTGTCAACACCACTACCTCTCTTTATGAACATACTCAGCTCTGCTACCTCTCTGTGCTCACAGTCAGCTCTAGAACAATCTGTACATGCATGCTGTCAACACTGCTACCTCTCTATATGCACGTGCTCATCTTTGCTATATTTCTTTATACACACACTCAGCACTGCTACCTCTCTGTATGCACGCGCTCATCTCCACTACATTTCTATATGCACATTCTCATTACTGCTATCTCTCTATATGCACCCTCTCAGCACTACCACCTTTCTATATTAACATGCTCAGCTTAGTTACCTCTCTACATGCACATGTTCAGCACTACTACCTCTCTACATGGACACTCTCAGCACTGCTACCTCTCATTATGCACACACTCAGCACTGCTACCTCTCTAGAAGGCGCACTCTCAGCACTGCTACCTCTCTATATGCACACACTCAGCACTGCTACCTCTCTAGAAGGCACACTCTCAGCACTGCTACCTCTCTATATGCACACACTCAGCACTGCTACCTCTCTAGAAGGCGCACTCTCAGCACTGCTACCTCTCTATATGCACACTCTCAGCACTACTACCTCTCTATATGCACACACTCAGCACTGCTACCTCTCTATATGCACACACTCAGCACTGCTACCTCTCTAGAAGGCACACTCTCAGCACTGCTACCTCTCTATATGCACACTCTCAGCACTACTACCTCTCTATATGCACACACTCAGCACTGCTACCTCTCTAGAAGGCACACTCTCAGCACTGCTACCTCTCTAGAAGGCACACTCTCAGCACTGCTACCTCTCTATATGCACACACTCAGCACTGCTACCTCTCTAGAAGGCACACTCTCAGCACTGCTACCTCTCTAGAAGGCACACTCTCAGCACTGCTACCTCTCTATATGCACACACTCAGCACTGCTACCTCTCTAGAAGGCGCACTCTCAGCACTGCTACCTCTCTAGAAGGCGCACTCTCAGCACTGCTACCTCTCTAGAAGGCACACTCTCAGCACTGCTACCTCTCTATATGCACACTCTCAGCACTGCTACCTCTCTGGAAGGCGCACTCTCAGCACTGCTACCTCTCTAGAAGGCACACTCTCAGCACTGCTACCTCTCTATATGCACACTCTCAGCACTGCTACCTCTCTGGAAGGCGCACTCTCAGCACTGCTACCTCTCTATATGCACACTCTCAGCACTGCTACCTCTCTAGAAGGCACACACTCAGCACTGCTACCTCTCTAGAAGGCGCACTCTCAGCACTGCTACCTCTCTAGAAGGCACACTCTCAGCACTGCAACCTCTCTATATGCACCCGCTCATCTTTGCTACATATCTATATGCACAAACTCAGCCCTGCTACATTTCTCTATACACATGCTCAGCACTGCTACCTCTCTATATGCACACACTCAGCACTGCTACCTCTCTATATGCACACACTCAGCACTGCTACCTCTCTATATGCACACACTCAGCACTGCTACCTCTCTATATGCACACACTCAGCACTGCTACCTCTCTATATGCACACACTCAGCACTACTACCTCTCTATATGCACACTCTCAGCACTACTAACTCTCTACATCCACACTCTCAGCACTGCTACCTCTCTAGAAGGTGCACTCTCAGCACTGCTACCTCTCTATATGCACACACTCAGCACTACTACCTCTCTATATGCACACTCTCAGCACTACTAACTCTCTACATCCACACACTCAGCACTACTACCTCTCTAGAAGGTGCACTCTCAGCACTGCTACCTCTCTATATGCACACACTCAGCACTACTACCTCTCTACCTGCACACTCTCAGCACTACTAACGCTCTATATGCACACTCTCAGCACTACTCTCTATATGCACACTCTCAGCACTACTAACTCTCTACCTGCACACTCTCAGCACTACTAACTCTCTACCTGCACACTCTCAGCACTACTAACTCTCTATATGCACAAACTCAGCCCTGCTACATTTCTCTATACACATGCTCAGCACTGCTACATCTCTGTACGTACACTCTCAGCACTGCTACCTTTCTATTTGGACACACTCAGCTGCACTGCTAAAGGCGATAAAACTCACTAAGATCTGGGATTCTCGCTGAATTCCCAGTGAAGCAAAATGTACATAACGGTAAGAAATGGAGCAGTGGAGAGTGTTTGTCGCGTACAAAACCTGAAACACCAACTAACCAATTCTCTATAGAAAAAAAAAAATGGCAATTTACAGACTGGTCACATCCCCAGACCGAATACTTCTCACAGCGGAGGGTTTGTTACAATTGTATTCAGTCCGGACCTCTGTGAGGTTAATCCATCAGACCTGTCCTGATAGTTACAATGTATCAGTCTGGAGTCCAGGCTGATGGTCTAGACTGGATACAATTGTAACAGATTCCAGCTGTGAGAAGTTTGAGCTCTGTACTGGTTTGCCCATCGGTGGGATCCCACCCTCCGTGACCACCCCGATGTCAGGGTGAATGTGAGACCGACCCCTATGTCCAAGGCCGAAGCCCAGTGAGGAGCCGACCATGCACGTGTCGTAGAGAAGGATCGGGCAGCTGGATTTCAACATGTCCAATCCTATTTTTCTCGTAAGGAGGAGAAGAAGTGCTTCTCCCTACTGACAACACATACATGCTCGGCCGAACCCACAGTATGGTCAGAGAGGCCGCTGTTGTCAGAGCAAACAATGTGTGGCTGCTGATCATGATAACTCAGGGTGACCATAGTCGCAACAATGTTTCAGATGACGGCATTAACAAATGGACCACAGGAAATCCGTCTGGTTGGACACCGAGGAGCTCTTACTTCTTCTCCTGGCCATAATAAAGCATGGTGCACAGCGGGTGCCAGGGGAGAAGCTAATAGATCCCACAAGATCCCATCCTGAAGGCTCCTTGTGTCTCGTGATACATCCTAGCCTCATAGTCATGTTGGCAGATCTCAGCTGTCCACGTCTCCTCCTGCCACATGATACTTGGACAATCACATCTACAATCACCCCCATCCTCCTGATTTTGTCTGTTCTAGCTGTCACGTGACTTTTGCTGGCGTGGTGCACCCTGGCATCCTCTGACTGGCGGGAGACGATTCCAAACCAGCTGCAGAACCAGATGTGGCCAAGTCTGCAGCAAACAGGCGGCGGGAATTCACTCTGCGTGTCTCCTCCGACGCCCACAATTATTTCCTATTGCTTCATAACATTGTGGTTGACGGGTGATGGAACAGTTTCCACACGGGGCCACAGACCTGGCAGAACCTCCAGATTGGACTGGCGTTGTGGGTCACAGGGGTTGCCGGTGACCACCCATCATTGACTGGACGTTCATGGAAACCGTCAGCAGGAGGACCAGGCCAAAGATTAGAAGACAGTGAGACCTCCTTCTCCATGGGAGGACCTGGCCTGACGGAGATGGTGGCCCCCTTTGAGGGGTAGGGTTGGCAGTCACCTATTTCTGGTGAACCAGTGCCATGGAGAGCGGCCCTTTACATACGCTATGGGGCCCTTTCTCCACGTGTGTCTGTGGAGGCCTGGGCGGCACTCACGTTGCACTTGACAGTTGCCAGATACGGCGGTGTGCGGCCTTGGGAGCCGTGCAGGTGTTCTCTCTCACCTTGGAGGCAAACATTTGGGCTCCAGGACACTGATAAGGCCCCTGGGTGGAGGGGCGTGCCATGAGCCTCAGTCCTGGAGAGAGAGGAGCTTTCCCTCAAACCATCAGACTAGTCTTTAGTAGGTGGACGTCTGTGACCATGCACAGACCGATCCATTTACCCATAATCCTTCACTCCTCGCCCCCCTTTGTTTCTTATAGTAGTGGTGCCATTTGATAGCCCAATGCAAAAGTCTACGATGAGTAATTTTTTTGACATTTTTGCAATTTTTTTTTTTTTAAGTTGAGTAGAATTTCCTTGAATGCTTTGATAATTCTTGGTTCCCCCCTCCTGACATGTAGGCGTCATCAAATTTGCCAGAGTGGTCTAATTCGTCTTCATCCCGTCACCGTAGTTGGCATTGGGTTCGTGCGCAAAAGCTTGCCAACCCCAAGGGATCATATTTGGTTGGTGTAGATCAGGGATGCTCAACCTGCGGCCCTTCAGCTGTTGCGAAACTACAACTCCCAGCTTGCCCATATAGCTGTAGGCTGTCCAGGCATGCTGGGAGTTGTAGTTTTGCAACAGCTGGAGGGCTGCAAGTTGGGCATCCCTGGTCTGGATGGACGCCGCAATGAAAATTGACTGTTTCATTCCACCCTCCAAACATTTGCATCCACATTAGGTGTCACGAGCGCCTTCGGGACAAGATACCCCCTCAGGTGGCATCACGATGACGTCATCCAGCATCAGGGAATAACTTACTACTCATTACATTAATGCTGCCATCTTTAACTCCATTGATGACGATTGAATCCATGAAATCTAAAGGACAAGACCTTGTCCAAACAATCCCTTTAAGTATCACCAGGTATAGGCATTATAGACCATTTCTTATTCCAGGGCACTGTATGACTGCATTACAGTGTACGGTATGTGACACTATATGACGTCTTTAGCTCATCAAGGGGGATGGCTTGGCAAAAAAGGGAGCAGGTGTAACAAACAACATTTTGTACTGAAATTGCACCACAATTTTCCAAAACATTCTGTTGCAAAGTAGCTGCAATTGAGTTACACCATAGCATGTAGCCATTGTTCAAATGGAGTGATAGTCACATATACACCTGCAGTGCTGCCGAGCGCTGCACTCCACCATCTCCGTGCGTCCATTCAGAGAACACAGCCCCTCCCCCCACCACCATCAGACACTTATCACCTTTTCTGTACATCCTCTGCCAGGACACACGGAGACAGCCTAGGACTCCTGCTTCCTAAGAGGCTTTCTCTATGAAAGGACAGGAAAAGCAGGATGCACAGACTTTCTGAGTGAGCAGGAAAGCAGGACTCAAAGGCTTTCTGAGTGAGCAGGAAAGCAGGACTCAAAGGCTTTCTCCATGAATAGGCAGGAGAAGCAGGAATTACAGGTTTTCTCTGTGAATGGACAGGACTCACAGGCTTTCCATATGAATAGGCAGGGGAAGCAGGACTCACAGTTTTTTTTTTTTTTTTTTTAAAGTGAGTGTGAGGGGGGGGCAGGACTCATAGGCTTTCAATATGAATAGGCAGGAGAAGCAGAAATCACAGGCTTTCTCTATGAATAGGCAGTGGAAGTAGGACTCACAGGCTTTCTCTATTAGTCTGTGGGGGGAGCAGGACTCACAGCCTTTCAATATGAATAGGCAGGAGAAGCAGGACTCATGGGCTTTCTCTATGAGTGGGCAGAGGAAGCAGGACTCACAGGCTTTCACTATGTGTGGGCAGAGGAAGCAGGACTCACCGGCTTTCACTATGTGTGGGCAGAGGAAGCAGGACTCACAGGCTTTCTCTATGTGTGGGCAGAGGAAGCAGGACTCACAGGCTTTCACTATGTGTGGGCAGAGGAAGCAGGACTCACCGGCTTTCACTATGTGTGGGCAGAGGAAGCAGGACTCACAGGCTTTCTCTATGTGTGGGCAGAGGAAGCAGGACTCACAGGCTTTCTCTATGTGTGGGCAGCGGAAGCAGGACTCACAGGCTTTCTCTATGAATAGGAGTGGAAAACAGGACTCACAGGCTTTCTCTGTGAATGAAGGAGGGGAAGCAGGACTCACAGGCTTTCTCTATGTGTGGGCAGAGGAAGCAGGACTCACCGGCTTTCACTATGTGTGGGCAGAGGAAGCAGGACTCACAGGCTTTCTCTATGTGTGGGCAGAGGAAGCAGGACTCACAGGCTTTCTCTATGTGTGGGCAGCGGAAGCAGGACTCACAGGCTTTCTCTATGAATAGGAGTGGAAAACAGGACTCACAGGCTTTCTCTGTGAATGAAGGAGGGGAAGCAGGACTCACAGGCTTTCTGTATAAATAGGCAGTGGAAGTAGGACTCGCAGGATTTCTCTGTGAATAGGGGCAAGCAGGACTCAGGCTTTATCTTTGAATAGGGGGAAGTAGGACTCACAGGCTTTCTCTTTGAATGAGGGGAGCAGGGCACACGAGATTTATCTAAAAATGGGGGTGAAAACAGGACTGACAGGATTTCTCTTTGAATAGGCAGGGGAAGCAGAACTCAGGGGCTTTCTCCATGAATGAGGGGGTGGAAGCAGGACTCACAGGCTTTCTCTATGAATGGGTGGGGGAAGCAGGACTCACAGGCTTTCTATATGAATGGGTGGGGGAAACAGGACTCATAGGTTTTTTCTATGAATGAAGGAGGGAAGCAGGACTCACAGGCTTTCTCCATGAATGGGAGGAAGCAGGACTCACAGGCTTTCTCCATGAATGGGAGGAAGCGGGACTCACAGGCTTTCTCCATGAATGGGAGGGAGCAGGACTCACAGGCTTTCTCTATGAATGGGAGGGAGCAGGACTCACAGGCTTTCTCTTTGAATGGGAGGGAGCAGGACTCACAGGCTTTCTCTATGAATGGGAGGGAGCAGGACTCACGGGCTTTCTCTTTGAATGGGAGGGAGCAGGACTCACAGGCTTTCTTTATGAATAGGCAGGGGAAGCGGGACACAGGCTTTATCTTTAAATGGGGGTGGAAAACAGGGCTCACAGGCTTTCTCTATGAATTAAGGGGGGAGAAAGCCTGTGAGTCCTATGCCCCTCCTTAATTAATAGAGAAAGCCTGTAAGTCCTGTTTTCCAGGCCCATTCAAAGATAAAGCCTGAGAGTACTGCTTCCCCTGCCTATGAACAGTGGGAAGCAGGACTCACAGGCTTTCTCTATAACAAGGTGAAAGTAGGACTCACTGGCTTTATCTATGAGTAGGAAGAGGGAGCAATACTCACAGGCTTTATGTTCGAAAACAGGACTCATAGGCTTTCTTTATAAATGAAGGGGACAGGACTCACAGGCTTTCTCTATGAATGGGGGAGGGGAGCAGGACTCACAGGCTTTCTCTATGAATGGGGGATGGGATCAGGACACACAGGCTTTCTCTATGAATGGGAGGGGGAGCAGGACTCACAGCCTTTCTCTATGAATGGGGGATGGGAGCAGGACTCACAGGCTTTCTCTATGAATGGGAGGGGGAGCAGGACTCACAGCCTTTCTCTATGAATGGGCAGGGGAAGCAGGACTCACAGGCTTTCTCTATGAATGGGAGGGAGGCAGGACTCACAGGCTTTCTCTATGAATGGGGGAGGGGAGCAGGACTCACAGGCTTACTCTATGAATGAGAGAGGGGAGCAGGACTCACAGGTTTTCTCTATGAATGGGGGAGGGGAGCAGGACTCACAGGCTTACTCTATGAATGGGGGAGGGGAGCAGGACTCACAGGCTTTCTCTATGAATGGGAGGGGAGCAGGACTCACAGCCTCTCTCTATGAATGGGCAGGGGAAGCAGGACTCACAGGCTTACTCTATGAATGAGAGAGGGGAGCAGGACTCACAGGCTTACTCTATGAATGAGAGAGGGGAGCAGGACTCACAGGTTTTCTCTATGAATGGGGGAGGGGAGCAGGACTCACAGGCTTTCTCTATGAATGGGGGTGAAAGTAAGACTTACAGGCTTTCTCTATGAATGAAGGGGAGGAAGCAGGACTCACAGGCTTTCTCTGTAGTGGTACATAAAAAGCCTATACATATTGAGTTCGTCCTGTAGTCCACAAAATATGAAGGAGGGAAGCAGGACTCACAGGCTCTCTCAATGAATAGGAGGAATTTTATTTTGGACGCTGTGATAGATGCAGGGTTTCATTGTGATTGTGTCACATTTGGAGACCTGGGAATAAATACAATTAGAGTTTTGCCCACTGTTGGGAGACAATTTGGATAAAGGTCAAGACGCCCAAAACTTTCCCTAAAAATTTTGGCTGAACGGCTTAATGCTTGACTGGCCGTTAACATGCTTAATGCGTAATATTCGGTGTGATAAATGGCAGGACAGAATACCTATGGCTCTCAGAGCTTTATAAAGGTTAGCAGAGGAATGCCGGCTGGGGCTCCATGAATAGAGGCCTTTAGTCATAGATTTTCTCCAGCCTCTCGCTGTGCCAGGACATTTGCTATAGTGTGTGTATCTGCAGGGGACACGCCCGCCCTGGGGATGAAAGAGTGGCTTATCCTGATTCTGTCCTCGTGCACATTATATACAACGGGAGCAACGACTCTAAATAAAACCCTCCCCCGCCCAAATCATGAGACCTTCATTTAATGCACAAAACACCAATGGAAAGTTATCTGCGTTACCATATCGGCGGCGGAAAATTCGCTCGGAATTAATTGAACAGAAAAAAAATCCTATTCATGGAACCACAACAAAAAGCGCCCAGAAGTGGCGATAAACATTTTGATGCAGTCGCTATGGCGTCCTCGCTGGTTTACACCGACGGAGGCTCGGACATTCCTAATCTTATGGGGAGATTTTCCAGCGGTATTGTAATCGCTCGCGTCGTGCCGTGGAATCGTACATAAAAAATAAAAGGTTGGCTATTAATGAGCTGGGGCTCGGTGGACAGTTCACATAATGGACTCCATGGTTACAGAATTCTGTAGAGTTATCAGACGGCGCGATAAATGTGTCGCTGACGGCGTGTAATGTCAGAAACGCCGTAATCTGCCGTAGCCCGAAGGGTGTGACGAGAGTGTAAATTGTGTATTCTGCCTCAGAGCTCAAGTATAAATTCTGCTTCATCAGCTTATCTATCTATCTATCTATCTATCTATCTATCTATCTATCTATCATCTCTATCTATCTATTTATCTCATATCTATCTATCTATCTATCTCTCATGTCTATCTATCTATCTATCTATCTATCTATCTATCTATCTATCTAATTATGTAATTATCTTGTATCTATCCATCTATCTATCTCATATCTATCTATCTATCTATCTATCTATCTATCTATCTATCTATCTATCTTTCTATCTATCTATCTCCTATCTATCTCATATCTAGCTATTTCATATCTAGCTATCTCATATCTATCTATCTATCTATCTATCTACTGTCTATCTATCTATCGCATATCTATCTATCTATCTATCTATCTATCTATCTAATTATCTTGTATCTATCTATCTATCTATCTATCTATCTATCTATCTATCTCCTATCTATCTATCTATCTATCTATCTATCTATCTATCTATCTCATATCTATCTATCTATCTATCTCATATCTATCTTCTATCTATCTATCTATCTATCTATCTATCTATCTATCTATCTATCTATCTATCTATTTATCTAGGAACACATATAATTTCTTCTTAAATGGCTTTTTCAGTCCATTTGCTCCCATTGTAGAACAGTTGATTGGCGGGAAGCAGGGTGTCAGAACCCCACATACCAGATTTTGATGGCTTATCCTGAAGACAGGCCTCCAGTATATACAGCCCAGAATACCCCGTTAAATCCAGATAACGCCAATATAAGTGCTCAGATAAACAGGGCTTCACATTTCAATAGAAGTGTCATATAGTGCACAGATAAATACTAACATCCTTTTTACTTCTGATCTTTGTCATGTACGGTGCATACAGAGAGCAAATTAATTGATATCACGCAGCAAACACAATGTCAGGATAACTAGTGTGTGTGGAGTCCAGATACATAAGTTAAGCTCTAAGATAAAATGAGCAAACCATATTCTGATAAATATCAGTCATACAGCTCCAGATAGTGTCATACAGCTCCAGATAGTGTCGTACAGTGCCCAGATAGTGACATACAGCTCCAGATAGTGTCATACAGCTCCAGATAGTGTCATACAGCTCCAGATAGTGTCATACAGTGCCCAGATAGTGACATACAGCTCCAGATAGTGTCATACAGCTCCAGATAGTGTCATACAGTGCCCAGATAGTGTCATACAGTGCCCAGATAGTGTCATACAGTGCCCAGATAGTGACATACAGCACCCAGATAGTGTCATACAGCACCCAGATAGTGTCATACAGCTCCAGATAGTGTCATACAGCACCCAGATAGTGTCATACAGCTCCAGATAGTGTCATACAGCTCCAGATAGTGTCATACAGCTCCAGATAGTGTCATACAGTGCCCAGATAGTGTCATACAGCTCCAGATAGTGTCGTACAGTGCCCAGATAGTGACATACAGTGCCCAGATAAATATTGTCATACATTGCCCAGATAGTGTCATATAGCGCCTAGATAAATAGTGTCATACAGCGCCCAGATAATGACATACAGTGCCCAGATAAATATTGTCATACATTGCCCAGATAGTGTCATATAGCGCCTAGATAAATAGTGTCATACAGTGCCCAGATAGTGACATACAGTGCCCAGATAAATATTGTCATACAGTGCCCAGATAAATCTTGTCATACAGTGCCCAGATAGTGTGATACAGTGCCCAGATAGTGTCATACAGCGCCCAGATAGTGACATACAGTGCCCAGATAAATATTGTCATACAGTGCGCAGATAGTGCCATACAGTGCCCAGATAGTGTCATACAGTGCCCAGATAGTGAAATACAGTGCCCAGATAAATATTGTCATACAGTGCCCAGATAAATAGTGTCATATAGCTCCTAGATAAATAGTGTCATGCAGTATCCAGATAGTGTCATACAGTGCCCAGATAGTGTCATACAGTGCATAGATAACTAGTGTCATGCAGTATCCAGATAGTGTCATACAGCTCCACATAGTGTCATACAGTGCCTAGATAAATAGTGTCAAACAGTGCCCAGATAGTGTAAGAAAATAACCAGATAGAGTCATACAGTGCCTAGATAGATAGTGTCATACAGTACCCAGAGAGTGTCATATAGCACCCAGATAAACAGTGCCATAAAGTGCCAAAATAAATAGCATCATACAGTGCCCAGATAAATTACGTCATACAGTGCCCTGAAAAATAGTATCATAGTATTTGTTTTGTATAGTGCCCAGATAAATATTGTAATACAATGCCCACATAAACAGTGGCATACAGTGCCCAAATAATATTGGTGCTTAAAATATATTATGTACTGAATCAGTTTATCTAAGCCGACCAACCATGTGTGATACAGTCTACTGCATTTGTATATCTAGTCTCATAAAAACACTCAGCACTACATGCCTTACCATGAAAAGTTATTAAAATCCCCTGCACTTTTTTGTGTTTTTCAGCTGAGTGCTGGAGTGACGGCAGGACAGGGTCTTGGGGTGGAGATCATGGTCACTTTCCAGTTGGTGCTGTGTGTTGTTGCTGTCACTGACAAAAGAAGACACGATATCTCAGGCTCTATTCCTCTGGCAATAGGACTGTCTGTCGCCCTAGGACATCTAATTGCGGTAAGTAAAACAAAAAACACAAAACAAACTCCAACTACCATAATACTGCACTATGTTCAGGAAAACATCTGCTATAATACTGCTCCTATGTACAAGAGAATAATTACTATAATACTGCCTCCTATGTACAAGAATATAACTACTATAATACTGCTCCTATGTACAAGAATATAACTACTATAATACTGCTCCTATGTACAAGAATATAACTACTATAATACTGCTCCTATGTACAAGAATATAACTACTATAATACTGCTCCTATGTACAAGAATATAACTACTATAATACTGCCCCATGTACAAGAATATAACTACTATAATACTGCCCCATGTACAAGAATATAACTACTATAATACTGCTCCTATGTACTATAATATAACTACTATAATACTGTTCCTATGTACAAGAATATAACTACTATAATACTGCTCCTATGTACAAGAATATAACTACTATAATACTGCCCCATGTACAAGAATATAACTACTATAATACTGTTCCTATGTACAAGAATATAACTACTATAATACTGCTCCTATGTACAAGAATATAACTACTATAATACTGCCCCATGTACAAGAATATAACTACTATAATACTGTTCCTGTGTACAAGAATATAACTACTATAATACTGCTCCTATGTACAAGAATATAACTACTATAATACTGCCTCCTATGTACAAGAATATAACTACTATAATACTGCCCCATGTACAAGAATATAACTACTATAATACTGCTCCTATGTACAAGAATATAACTACTATAATACTGTTTCTATGTACAAGAATATAACTACTATAATACTGCTCCTATGTACAAGAATATAACTACTATAATACTGCCTCCTATGTACAAGAATATAACTACTATAATACTGCCCCATGTACAAGAATATAACTACTATAATACTGCTCCTATGTACAAGAATATAACTACTATAATACTGCTCCTATGTACAAGAATATAACTACTATAATACTGCTCCTATGTACAAGAATATAACTACTATAATACCGCCTCCTATGTACAAGAATATAACTATTATAATACTGCTCCTATGTACAAGGATATAACTACTATAATACTGCCTCCTATATACAAGAATATAACTACTATAATACTGCCTCCTATGTACAAGAATATAACTACTATAATACTGCTCCTATGTACAAGAATATAACTACTATAATACTGCTCCTATGTACAAGAATATAACTACTATAATACTGCCTCCTATGTACAAGAATATAACTACTATAATACTGCTCCTATGTACAAGAATATAACTACTATAATACCGCCTCCTATGTACAAGAATATAACTATTATAATACTGCTCCTATGTACAAGGATATAACTACTATAATACTGCCTCCTATATACAAGAATATAACTACTATAATACTGCCTCCTATGTACAAGAATATAACTACTATAATACTGCCCCATGTACAAGAATATAACTACTATAATACTGCTCCTATGTACAAGAATATAACTACTATAATACTGTTTCTATGTACAAGAATATAACTACTATAATACTGCTCCTATGTACAAGAATATAACTACTATAATACTGCCTCCTATGTACAAGAATATAACTACTATAATACTGCCCCATGTACAAGAATATAACTACTATAATACTGCTCCTATGTACAAGAATATAACTACTATAATACTGCTCCTATGTACAAGAATATAACTACTATAATACTGCTCCTATGTACAAGAATATAACTACTATAATACCGCCTCCTATGTACAAGAATATAACTATTATAATACTGCTCCTATGTACAAGGATATAACTACTATAATACTGCCTCCTATATACAAGAATATAACTACCTTATAAATACTGCCTCCTATGTACAAGAATATAACTACTATAATACTGCTCCTATGTACAAGAATATAACTACTATAATACTGCCTCCTATGTACAAGAATATAACTACTATAATACTGCCTCCTATGTACAAGAATATAACTACTATAATACTGCCCATGTACAAGAATATAACTACTATAATACTGTTCCTATGTACAAGAATATAACTACTATAATACTGCCTCCTATGTACAAGAATATAACTACTATAATACTGCTCCTATGTACAAGAATATAACTACTATAATACTGCTCCTATGTACAAGAATATAACTACTATAATACTGGTCCTATGTACAAGAATATAACTACTATAATACTGCTCCTATGTACAAGAATATAACTACTATAATACTGCCTCCTATGTACAAGAATATAACTATTATAATACTGCTCCTATGTACAAGGAATATAAACTACTATAATACTGCCTCCTATAGTACAAGAATATAACTACTATATACTGCCTCCTATGTACAAGAATATAACTACTATAATACTGTTCCTATGTACAAGAATATAACTACTATAATACTGCTCCCTATGTACAAGAATATAACTACTATAATACTGCTCGCTATGTACAAGAATATAACTACTATAATACTGGCTCCTATGTACAGAATATAACTACTATAATACTGCTCCTATGTACAAGAATATAACTACTATAATACTTGCTCCTATGTACAAGAATATAACTACTATAATACTGCCTCCTATGTACAAGAATATAACTACTATAATACTGCCTCCTATATACAAGATATAACTACTATAATACTGCTCCTATGTACAAGAAACTACTAATACCCTATAAAAACTACTATAATACTGCCTCTATGTACAAGAATATAACTACTATAATACTGCTCCTATGTACAAGAATATAACTACTATAATACTGCCTCCTATGGTAAAAGAATATAACTACTATAATACTGCTCCTATGTACAAGAATATAACTACTATAATACTGCTCCTATGTACAAGAATATAACTACTATAATACTGCCTCCTATGTACAAGAATATAACTACTATAATACTGCTCCTATGTACAAGAATATAACTACTATAATACTGCTCCTATGTACAAGAATATAACTACTATAATACTGCCTCCTATGTACAAGAATATAACTACTATAATACTGCTCCTATGTACAAGAATATAACTACTATAATACTGCCTCCTATGTACAAGAAATAACTACTATATACTGCTCCTATGTACAAGAATATAACTACTATAATACTGCCTCCTATGTACAAGAATATAACTACTATAATACTGCTCCTATGTACAAGAATATAACTACTATAATACTGCTCCTATGTACAAGAATATAACTACTATAATACTGCTCCTATGTACAAGAATATAACTACTATAATACTGCTCCTATGTACAAGAATATAACTACTATAATACTGCTCCTATGTACAGAATATAACTACTATAATACTGCCTCCTATGTACAAGAATATAACTACTATAATACTGCTCCCTATGTACAGGGAATATAACTACTATAATACTGCCTCCTATGTACAAGAATATAACTACTATAATCTGCTCCTATGTACAAGAATATAACTACTATAATACTGCCTCCTATGTACAAGAATATAACTACTATAATACTGCTCCTATGTACAAGAATATAACTACTATAATACTGGCTCCTATGTACAGGAATATAACTACTATAATACTGCTCCTATGTACAAGAATATAACTACTATAATACTGCTCCTATGTACAGGAATATAACTACTATAATACTGCCTCTTACTCTTATAATATACGTATATAGCTTTAGCTTTCTTGTAATATGTATAGAAACTACAGTCTGCTCCACCTGCAGTAATATTTTTGGTAACGCTCTTCCATTCTTTGTGTACGCAGATTGATTACACTGGATGCGGGATGAACCCTGCAAGGTCTTTCGGTTCGGCAGTAGTCACTAAAAACTTCCAGTATCACTGGGTAAGACTCCACCTGCGCCTCGGCTATCTCCACCGCCACTGTTTGGTTGACCTTTAGTGACCCTACAATAGCACATGATACAACTGCATAAACAGCAATCGCTTATTAAGTTATGGTCTTGATTCGGTTAGCACCCAGGGACCCCGCCCTGACGTCCTGGACGTAAGTGAAGACACGGGACATTTAACTCTTTCCTGCCTAGGTATTAGGTCTATTCTGGCAGAATTTAGTGCAAATTTAACCTATGTCAGGATTTATCCAGGGCCGTCTGTCTCAAGAATAAAATGACAGAACAGAGTAGACTGACACACAGACCATGCAGGTTTAAATGTCCTACCAGGTAGAGCAATAATATAAAACATAACGGAATGTTTCAAATTGTATACGGTATGTATGGGGGCGGAGCATGACACACCAGCTGTTGTTCTTTAAACTCCGCCCACTTCATCCCATCAGCTGTGTGTGAATTCATCTAAGGGCTCATGCACACAACCATATGTGGCAGGCAAAAAATGGATCCGCAAAAAATACGGATGACGTCCGTGTGCGTTCCGTATTTTGCGGAACGGAACAGCTGGCCCCTAATGGAACAATCCTATCCTTGTCCATTGCGCGGACAATAATAGGACGTGTTCTGTTTTTTTGCGGAACAGAACAACGGACATATGGAAACTTTCCGTTTTTTTTTTGGTGGACGCATACAGTCCGCCAAAAAAACAAAAAACGGAACAGACGCGGAAAGAAAATACATTCGTGTGCACGAGCCCTAAACATGTCTTTTTTCCCCCTCCCATCAGATCTTCTGGGTCGGTCCGATGATCGGAGGAGCGGCCGCCGCCCTTATTTACGATTTCATCTTAGCGCCAAGGACCAGCGACTTAACGGACCGCATGAAAGTGTGGACCAGCGGACAGTTGGAAGAGTACGAGCTGGACGGCGACGACAACCCCCGCATGGAGATGAAACCAAAATAAAGAAATGTAAAGAAAAAAAACAAAAAAAACTTCTGAAGACGTCAGTATTATGGACTTATTTGTACAAAAAAAGATACAAAAATATTCCAAAATGGGTTTCATTCTTTGCAGATTGTTTTTTTTCAAGTTTTTGCTTCTTTTTTTTTTTTTTTTTGCCTTCGCCACATATCTCCTAACTCCTGATGGTATACAAGACGTACTGTATGATTTTATATATTTTTGTAGGCAACTGCATGCTACATTACCTATCTCCTATAGCGGGCCGCTAATCTGAGGGGGGGAGGGGTCAAAAATCATCGGGGGGAGGGTAACATAAGCAATAAGGAAGGGCTTATATAGAGCAGCACTTGTATATTTACCAAATTATGAGCTTATATTAGAGGCGGGATTAAAAACATTGCGCAACAGCGCCCCCATCGAGTGAGGTGGCAGGAAAGGGTATTACACCTTAAAAAAAAAAAAATTCTCAGCCACATAAGATCAGATAACGAGCCAGTCCAAGGCATCAGGTCTTCCTTCAACTTTTTGTCGCTTTCGTTTCTGCTGGACTTGAACCGTCAAATATAATGTACGATGATTTATTTTCAGAAAGTGATACATTTCATACGAGGTTACAAAAATCAAGGCTGTTTTCCTTCGTAAACAGCGCCATTTCTGTGCACAGGTTGTGTGCGGTATTACAGCTCTGTACCAATCCATTAAGCTGAGCTGCAATACCAGGCACAGCCTGTGGACAGGTGTGGCGCTGTTTTTGGAAGAAAGCAGACCCCCTGCATCCCTGCCTGTGAGATCCAGTTGGCCGGTCCTGTGGCCTAGGCGTAGCTTAGTTCCATTTAAGTCAAGAGGGCTGAGCTGTAATACCAGGCACAGCCTGTGGACAGGTGTGGCGCTGTTTTTGGAAGAAACCCTGCACCCCTGCATCTTTCTAGGCCAGTAACATCTAGTCCTCAGTCACATGTCCTGGGCGCCAATTAGTCCCATTCAAGTGAATGGGGCTGAGCTGCAATACCAAGCCTGGCCACTATACAGTGCATGGCGCAGAGCGAAGTGGCCGCCCCAATCAGCTGATTGGTGGGAGTCATGGGAGCCACTTTTGATACATTTTTACAAATAAAAGATACAAATGTTGAATCACCTCACAAGTTTTATACTCCAGTCACATCCAAAGCTGCATTCACAATTCTGTCTTCCTGTTAGCAAAGCATTGTGGGAGCTTTTTAGTCGTTCTACTGTCTGCAGAATAGTAGAAAAGAAATGTCTTTTTTTCTCGTGGTGATCAGCTGATTTTTGAATGCTGCTTTGGCTGTGACTAGAGTATACCGATTTCTCACGGCTAGTCAACAGTTTATGTTCAGTTACGATGCCAGATGTTGTAGAGAAGAGGAGCAATAGGCGTCCCTTTACATGTCAGCATGAGGTGGGATTACAAAAACATTTCGGGGGGGGGGGGGGGGGGGGAGAATTGTACATGTTCTACGGATTTGTGGAAATGCAGTTTATAAAATACAGAACCTAACGACTAATATCTAATCCGCCCCTCGACTAACTGCAGAAATGTCTACCGGCTGTGGATAGAATATCTAGAACTCTATATTTTTCTGTAATTTTTTACAAATTTCTGAGTAACCCTTTAAGTCCCAGGATCCCGGAGCAGGATGGCGACACGTGTACATTACCATAAACCTCTCAGGATGAGACGGCGATCCTTGTCCGGCCGCCGCTCAGTAACACTGCTAGCTGTCAGACGGCGCCGGGTTTCCTGGGACTGGACCTGATACGTGTTCTGTTCTGATCCCGCATTGTAAATACATTGAAGATGAATAAAATAAGCTTCTACTAACAGAGCCCCGGCCTCCGACTGTATGAATGGTAATGGCGCATGATGGCGCAGGCACCGCAGGACACTTTGTTTAAAAAAAAAAAAGCAGAATTCGAACCTTTTATGTGAATTTTAATAGAATAATGTGACAGAATCAATGGTACAAATAATGTATGTATCTGTGTGTGCGCATGTATGTATGTTTCTGTGTGTGTATATGTATGAATCCGTGTTGTATATATGTATCTGTGTGTGTGTATATATGTATGAATCTATATGCGCATGTAAATATCTCTGTATCTGTATATACTGATATGTGTGTATGTATGTATTTGGCTGTGGGTGTGTGATTAATAGGCAGTTTACGTATACATGTATCTGAACATTAGTGTGTATGTATGTATTTGTGTCTATGTGTTCATGGATGTACGTATAAATGTGTGTATGTATGAATGTGTGTATGTATGAATGTATGTATAAATGAATATGTGCATGTATGGATGTGTGTATGTATGTATGAAAGTGTGTATGAGTGTCTGTGTGTATGTCTGTATGAATGTGTGTGTGTATGTATGTATGAATGTGTGTATGTATGTGTATGTACTGTATGTATGAATGTATGTATGTATGAATGTGTGTATGTATGTATAAATGTGTGTATGTATGAATGTATGTATGTATAAATGTGTGTATGTATGAATATGTGTATGAATGTGTGTATATGTGTGTGTATGCATGTATGTATGTATGTATGTGTGTATGGATGTATGAGTGTGTGTATGTATGAATATGTGTATGTATGTATGAATGTATGTATGTATGAATATGTGTATGTATGAATGTATGTATGTATGAATATGTGTAGGAATGTATGTATGTATGTATGTATGAATGTGTGTAGGAATGTGTGTGTGTGTATATGTGTGTATGTATGTATATATGTCTGTATATGTGTATGTGTGTGTATGTATGAATATGAATATGTTCACCTATGGACAATATTATTTGTGCCCTTCTGTTAAAGAAAGATAAACTCACAACAGTCACTGAAATAACTAGAAACTGACAAAAGTAATAATAAATAAAAATGTACTGAAAATCAGAGAATGAAGATCGGACATCGCTTCTGAATTCTGGTTCAGCAGAATAATTTATAAAGCTAATGAACCCGGTCCGGAGAAAACTGATGCATCCCTGAGAAAAGACTGAAAATAATCTGACCATAGAGAGATGTTAATTTAAACTGAGGAGTCCTGTAATTAGTGTCACAGGTGTCTTCAGACTTGTAATCAGTCCCTCTGCCTGCTTAAAGGGTGTCCTGGCCGGCACCACACTGAACGTGGACCAAAGAAAGCTGAGGAGAGAGGAGTCTCAGGAGATTAGGTAGAAAACCATCGACAGACATGTTCAAGGTAAAGGCTATGAGACATCTCCAAACAGCTTGATGTTCCTGTTACTACAGTTACACAAATTATTCTGAGGTTTAAGGTCTATGGGACTGTCGCCAACCTCCCTGGACATGGGCGCAAGAGGAAAATTGATGACAAATTGAAGAGATGAATAACATGAATGGTAAGTAAAGAGCCCAGAACAACTTCCGAAGAGATTAGAGGTGAACTCCAAGGTCAAGGCACATCGGTGTCAGATCTCACCATCCATCGCTGTCTCAGCCAAAGTGGACTTAATGGAAGACGAGCGAGGAGGAAACCAGTGTCATAAAAAAGAAAGAGGAGACAAAACTGGAGCTTTTCGACAAGTCACGTCTGCTCTATATTAAGAGATGCAAAAATGAAGCCTCCAAAGAAAAGAACATTGTACCTTCTGTGAACCATTGAGGAGGCTCGGTGTGCTTTGGGGCGGCTTTGCTGCCTCTGGCGCAGGGTGTCTTCAGTCTGTGCCGGGTGCAATGACATCTTAAGACTATACAGGCATTCTGGAACGAAAAGTGCTGCCCAGTGTCAGAAAGCTTTGTCTCAGCCGCAAGGGTCCTCCAAAAGGATAAAGAGAGCAAAGCATCTGTGAGGCCTGGTCCAAATATGTGTTGCCGCCGGATAGCGCGTATGTTCCTCTCGCTGTAAATGTTGCCTCCTGATGGCTCTCACGTTCCTCTCCGCAGTGAATGTTGCCTCCTGATGGCGCTCACGTTCCTCTCTGCGGTGAATGTTGCCTCCAGATGGCGCTCACGTTCTTCTCCGCAGTGAATGTTGCCTCCTGATGGCGCTCACGTTCCTCTCTGCGGTGAATGTTGCCTCCTGATGGCGCTGACGTTCCTCTCTGCAGTGAATGTTGCCTCCTGAATGGCGCTCACGTTCCTCTTGTCAGTGAATGTTGCCTCCCTGATGGCGCTCCCGGTCCTCTTGCGGTGGAATGTTGCCTCCTGATGGCGCGTCACGTTCCTCTCCGCAGTGAATGTTGGCCTCCTGATGGCGCTCACGGTTCCTCTCGCGGTGAATGTTCCTCCTGAATGGCGCTCACGTTCCTTCCGCAGTTGAATGTTTCCTGCCTGAATGCGCTCCACGTTCTTCTTCTGCAGGTGACATGTTGCCTCCTGATGGCGCTCCACGTTCCTCTCCGCGGGTGAATCGTTACCTCCTGATGGCGCTCACGTTCTCTCTGCAGTGAATGTTGCCTCCTGATGGCGCTCACGTTCCTCTCGTCAGTGAATGTTGCCTCCTGATGGCGCTCACAGTTCCTCTCGTCAGTGAATGTTGCCTCCTGATGGCGCTCACTGTTCCTCTCGTCAGTGAATGTTGCCTCCTGATGGCGCTCAGTTACCTCTCCCGGTTGAATGTGCCTCCTGATGGAGCGCACGTTCCCTCTCTCAGGTGAATGTGCCGTCTCTGGATGGCGCTCATGTTCCTCTCCCGGTGAATGTTTCCTCTGATGGCGCTCACGTTCCTCTCCCGGTGAATGTTTTCCTCCTGATGGCGCTCCACGGTTCCTACGCCTGCATGTGAAATGTTTCCTCCTGATGGCGCTCACAGTCCTCTCCGCAGTGGATATGTTTCCCTCCTGATTGCGGCGCTCACGTTCCTCTCCGCCAGTGGAATGTTTTCCTCTGATGGCGCTCACCTGTGTCCTCTCGTCAGTGAATGTTGGCCTCCTGATGGCGCTCACTGTTCCTCTCCGCGGTGAATGTTACCTCCTGATGGCGCTCACGTTCCTCTCGTCAGTGAATGTTGCCTCCTGATGGCGCTCACGTTCCTCTCCCGGTGAATGTTGCCTCCTGATGGAGCTCACGTTCCTCTCGTCAGTGAATGTTGCCTCCTGATTGTTCTCTCCTTCCTCCTTGATGGCGCTCACGTTCCTCTCCGGTGAATGTTTCCTCCTGATGGCGCTCACGTTCCTCTCCCGGTGAATGTTTCCTCCTGATGGCGCTCACGTTCCTCTCCGCAGTGAATGTTTCCTCCTGATGGCGCTCACGTTCCTCTCGCAGTGAATGTTCCTCCTGATGGCGCTCACGTTCCTCTCCGCGGTGAATGTTTCCTCCTGATGGCGCTCACGTTCTTCTCGCAGTGAATGTTGCCTCCTGATGGCGCTCACGTTCCTCTCCGCGGTGAATGTTAGCCTCCTGATGGCGCTCACGTTCCTCTCGTCAGTGAATGTTGCCTCCTGATGGCGCTCACGTTCCTCTCCCGGTGAATGTTGCCTCCTGATGGAGCTCACGTTCCTCTCGTCAGTGAATGTTGCCTCCTGATGGCGCTCAGTTCCTCTCCCACGTTCCTCTCCCGGTGAATGTTTCCTCCTGATGGGCGCTCACGTTCCTCTCCCGGTGAATGTTTCCTCCTGATGGCGCTCCACGTTCCTCTCCGCAGTGAATGTTTCCCTCCTGATGGCGCTCACGTTCCTCTCCGCAGTGAATGTTTTCCTCCTGATGGCGCTCACGTTCCTCTCCGCAGTGAATGTTTCTCCTGATGGCGCTCACGTTCCTCTCCGCAGTGAAATATTTCTCCTGATGGCGCTCACGTTCCTCTCCGCGGTGAATGTTACCTCCTGATGGCGCTCACGTTCCTCTCGTCAGTGAAATGTTGCCTCCTGATGGCGCTCACGTCTCCTCCGCTCGGTGAATGTTGCCTCCTGATGGCGCTCACGTTCCTCTCCGCGTGAATGTTGCCTCCTGATGGCGCTCACGTTCCTCTCTCAGTGAATGTTTCCTTCCTGATGGCGCTCACGTTCCTCTCCGCTGAATGTTTTCCTCCTGGCGCTCACGTTTCCTCTCCGCAGTTAATGTTCCTGGCGCTCACGTTCTCTCCATGTGAATGTTTCCTCCTGATGGCGCTCACGTTCCTCTCCGCAGTGAATGTTTCCTCCTGATGGTCGCTCACGTTCCTCTCGTCAGTGAATGTTGCCTCCTGATGGCGCTCACGTTCCTCTCCGCAGTGAATGTTTCCTCCTGATGGCGCTCACGTTCCCTCCCGGTGAATGTTGCCTCCTGATGGCGCTCACGTTCCTCTCCGAGGTGAATGTTACCTCCTGATGGCGCTCACGTTCCTCTCGTCAGTGAATGTTGCCTCCTGATGGCGCTCACGTTCCTCTCCGCAGTGAATGTTGCCTCCTGATGGTGCTCACGTTCCTCTCTCAGTGAATCACGTTTCCTCCTGATTGGCGCTCACGTTCCTCTCCGCAGTGAATGTTTCCTCCTGATGGCGCTCACGTTCCTCTCCGCAGTGATATTTCCCCTGATGGCGCTACGTTCCTCTCCGCGGTGAATGTTGCCTCCTGATGGCGCTCACGTTCCTCTCCGCAGTGAATGTTTCCTCCTGATGGCGCTCACGTTCCTCTCCGGTGAATGTTGCCTCCTGATGCGCTCACGTTCCTCTCTGCGGTGAATGTTGCCTCCTGATGGAGCTCACGTTCCTCTCGCAGTGAATGTTGCCTCCTGATGGGCTCACGTTCCTCTCCACAGTGAATGTTTCCTCCTGATGGCGCTCACGTTCTTCTCTGCAGTGAATGTTCTCCTGATGGCGCTCACGTTCCTCTACGCAGTGAATGTTATCCTCCTGATGTCGCTCACGTTCCTCTCGCAGTGAATGTTGCCTCCTGATGCGCTCACGTTCCTCTCCACGTGAATGTTGCCTCCTGATGGCGCTCACGTTCCTCTCCGCGGTGAATGTTACGATGGCGCTCACGTTCCTCGTCAGTGAATGTTGCCTCTGATGGCGCTGCCGGTGAATGTTGCCTCTTGATGGAGCTCACGTTCCTCTCGTCAGGAATGTTGCCTCCTGATGCGCTCACGTTCCTCTCCGCAGTGAATGTCCCGGTGAAGTTCTCCTGATGGCGCTCACGTTCCTCTCCGCAGTGAATTTCCTCCTGATGCGCTCACGTTCCTCTCCGCAGTGAATTTCCTCCTGATGGCGCTCACGTTCCTCTCCCGTGAATTTTCCTCCTGATGGCGCTCACGTTCCTCTCCGCGGTGAATGTTGCCTCCTGATGGCGCTCACGTTCTCTCCGCAGTGAATGTTTCCTCCTGATGGCGCTCACGTTCTCTCGTCAGTGAATGTTGCCTCCTGTGGCGCCTGCTCCCGAATGTTGGCGCTCACGTTTCCTCTCCGCAGTGAATGTTGCCTCCTGAGTTGCCTCACGTTCCTCTCTCCTGAATGTTGCCTCCTGTGGCGCTCACGTTCCTCTC
>ONZH01005439.1:0-76729 GCA_900303285.1 Rhinella marina | reverse complement strand
ATCATTAGATCTCCAGCGATTACATGGACCCTAAAATATGTCCACATTATGATCATCTGAATGAGGCCTAATAGTGTATTTTCCTTCCCAAACATTCACAGCCTGTTGTGTACTTAAAGATGGCAGCTACTTATCATGTTTGCTGTTTGGTTCATTACTTTTTTAAATGAAATCTCACAGTGCTAATATCTCTTTTACCGTAGCAATACTTTCACGCCGGGGGAAGTGGGTTGAAGAAGAATTTTCTGGAGAAGAGCCAAGACCTACAGTCATTGAAATATGCTCTCAGCCTCTACACTCAAACTACCGATGCTTTGATAAAAAAATTTATAGAAACACAGACATCTCAAGGTAAGTGTGGCTCATTTATTCTCTTCCTAATAATTAAAATCTGCAGCAACTCGCACACAGTAGTGTTTAGAGCAGTTCTGCAATTGCTGTTTTGATTAGCAGTCAGGAAATTATGGGAATTGTCATTAATGAATAGGCGGAGGTCTTCTTTCCTACTTTCTGAAATGTAGACCAAAGGCATTTTATTGTCTTTGTTTGTCTGCAGGAATTATTATTTTCCAAACTAATTGGAAGCTGTTACAGCCAGAAACTAGACAAGTATATTAATAATTATTGTTGAAATTAGTAAGACACCTTAATTGATGCAAAGGCTGTATTCCCACCATAGTAAAATATTCCCTAATATGATCAGCTGAGATGTCTGATGAATACAGAATCACATTGGTGCAGCCATAGGAGGAGACATTGCATGGCATGATAACATTGGTAGAGCAGCCTACTCTTGGACATTTCTTTTCTTTATGTCACTTTATTGCTTACATAAAGGTGCACCATATTTTGTGCCTATTGGTATTGCATTGAGCACATTTTAATACCCTGTGCCCATGACATAGGTTGCAGTCACATGAACAAAGCAAAAATGTAACATCTGTCATCACTTTTTAGTCTAGAAAACTGTTAACCACCTCTAGGTAGGGATCATGGAAGCAAGTTCATACTTATAGGGGATGTCTCACGTCAGCAAATGGCATGTATCATGTAGATAAAGTTAATACAAGGCACTTACTAATGTATTTTGATTGTCCATTTTGTCTCCTTTGCTGGCTTGATTCAATTTTGCATCGCATTATACACTGCTCAAATCTAGGGGTTACAACCACTCTATAACCCATCAGTAGTGGCCGTGCTTGCACACTGTAGGAAAAGGGCCTGGCCTCTTTGGTGGCCAGGACCATGGGAGTACACATAGGCCAACAATTTTTCCTATAATGTACAAGAACGGCCACCCATGGAAATGATCAGTGTATAATGTGATGGAAAATTGAATCAAGCCTGCAAAGTAAGCAATATGGACAATCACAATACATTAGTAAGTGCCTTGTATTAACTATGTCTACATGATGATTGCCATTTGCTGAAATGAGACAACCTACTTAATTTGCCGTTTATGCAGGCAGCCTTAAGGTCTGTTTACATGGGAGATATTACAGCAGATTGTCAGGAAGGAAGCGTTCCTTCCCAATGATCTGCTGCTCGCTGGTGGAGTAGACTGCTGTTATTACATGCATTGATCTCCTCCAGAGATGCAAGGAGCGATCACTTATGCCATCACTCTTCCCCATAATGACTTGTTTCCTGCAGATCATCTTTACACAGCACAATCAGCTGTTGGGAAATGAGGATATTTGTGTTCGCACAAACGATCCAATCACCCGATAAATTAGTGTTTTGTTCATTGTGTAATTGGCAGTCCAGTTGAGCATTTTCTACTAAAAAGTATATATTTTTTTAAATTACATTTGAAAATGTCATTAATAAAATTCCATTAATCACAGACTAGTGTGCTGAAGCTCACGTATTGGTCTGTGCCACAATTGCCATATATCATAGTAGTGGAATCTGCCCTATTAAGCATTTGTTTCTACAAAATTGTGGTCCAGGAGCAGGTAATGACACTGCTACTGCTCAAAAGCCATCAGACATAGAGGAAGCTCAGCAGGTAATGACACCGCTGCTGCTCAAAAGCCATCAGACCTAGAGGAAGCTCAGCAGGTAATGACACTGCTGCTACACAAAAGCCATCAGACCTAGAGGAAGCTCAGCAGGTAATGACACTGCTGCTACACAAAAGCCATCAGACCTAGAGGAAGCTCAGCAGGTAATGACACTGCTGCTACACAAAAGCCATCAGACCTAGAGGAAGCTCAGAAGGTAATGACACTGCTGCTGCTCAAAAGTCATCAAGCCTAGAGGAAGCTCAGCAGGTAATGACACTGCTGCTACACAAAAGCCATCAGACCTAGAGGAAGCTCAGCAGGTAATGACACTGCTGCTACACAAAAGCCATCAGACCTAGAGGAAGCTCAGCAGGTAATGACAGTGCTGCTACACAAAAGCCATCAGACCTAGAGGAAGCTCAGAAGGTAATGACACTGCTGCTGCTCAAAAGCCATCAAGCCTAGAGGAAGCTCAGCAGGTAATGACACTGCTGCTGCTCAAAAGTCATCAGACCTAGAGGAAGCTTAGCTGATGGTAGTGGTTTCAGTGATGTTAGTGGTGGTCTGAGTGGGTACCTTTTTTTTTTAGAAATTTTCTCTACAGATGTGTAGTGGACTCTTTCCAAGTGACCATTTAAACATTTTTTTGCAAAAATTCCATTAGCACAGATTACTGCATCACCTGATGTATTTTCCTGCTTCACTTTTACTATATATTATAGCGGACTATCCAATTGACTTTTGTTTAATCCATTTTGCACAGACTATTGCACCACCTAACACATCCTCCTGTGTCACAGTTGCCATATATTGTAGTGGACTTTGTCCACTTGACCATTTACTCCTACAAAACTGTTGCTCAGGAGCTGGTAATGCCTCCAGTATATTGTCAAAGATGGCATTCAGTGCACCAAGTGGTGAAGAGGACAAAAATGCCCTCCTTAATTGTGGAAAACAATATATTTGTGAAAATAGATCAGGCATGGATTTTCACACACCTCCGGCTGAAGCCAAAGAATAGTTCTGTCATTGATGACAACAGACATTTATCACTGGTCCAATGATATCACTGCTGCTGTCTGACTGTCCATTATGATCACTACTGTACCAAACATCTCCTGTCATCAGGACCATACCACACTGCTACTATTTCTATTACTAGGGTAATTTTGTGATAATTTTTTTAATGTTTTTTTCTTTTTTTTTTTTTGAAAAAAAAGCATATAAATCTGAGAGTGCAAGCTGCTTGTTACCACCAGCAAGGATGTTTACCCATAGGTATAAATATATATTTCACTGTCCTTTTGACATTACTATTGCTGTATTTGCATTAAACAGCTTGAAAGATGTTGGATACAGGCAAAAAAAAATTCTTGTGTGTAACTTGTAAGGGGTGTGTGATTTAGTGAGAAAGAGGCATGAATTAATATGCAACAATGTGTGCTAAATAATTGGTGCAAAGTAACACAAACAATAGATGTAAAGGTAGATAGATGTGTCTTATCATACATCAAATGCTTCATTCAGCATCAGCCACTGTGATAAATTTGGTGCATCTTTAGACTATGTTCACACTATCTAAATATTACACAGGTTTACTAAATGTCACCCATAATATTTTTCCTGTAATAGGTCCCCTTTGTCTTTAATAAATAGCCTACTTTTTCTCAAAAATATTGTTCATATACTCGTAGTATTTCTTATTCTTCTCTCTTAAATTATAACACGGAATAGAACACTGTGACAGAGATGTGAACTGACTAAAATCAGCCAGTGGCCCATTCATTTGGAAAAGCAGTGCTGGTCTGAGCATATGGGCCTGCACTAATTACCATCTACTGACATGTCTATATGACATTTTAGAAAATAACTTTGGCTAGATTTCCCCATTAAGTGCATCTTTCTTGATTTACACAACTAATTACCTTCCATTAGGTGTCCCTGATGTATTTTTGTCTTCTTAGTTTGGTTTTCTGTTCGTTCCATATATGATACATTTTACTGCTGTTGTGTGCAACATGAACCAAGCAGCAAAACCCTTGTGTGATCATCACAGATTTTTACATTTCTACGTATCAAGTAACTAAGGGCTGTAACAGACAATATAATAATAAACATATGGATAAAAAAATACAGCTACACAAAATGAATAAAAAAAAGGTCAGTGATAACTCATAATTGGCTAAAATAATTCTCACCGATAATAAGGAGTTCAAGGCAGTGTGTGAAAAACATGCCACAAACATGTCCTTTATGTTCCTTCTGAATGGAAAAAGTGCAATAGAGATCTCAATACTTCCGCAAGTGACAAAACATATACAGTATGTTTCCCTTCAGTGGGGTCATACTATTGATTCTGTCACTGGAATATATTTTTGATATACAGTAGCAGAAAAAGTTTGGAACAATGAAATCAATCATAGTACGTTGGATCTTCATTTGACAAATCTCCTATCAAAGGAAGCTTGTCTCTTGTGAATTGAAATGCCAAAGCAGAGCTTTAATTTTCCAATATGTTTCCATGAGCGTCACTATTATCAAATCCCCAAGACTTGTCTAAAAGTTTCTCTGTCTCTACAGGAGATTTGCTAGACAATTATATACAGTGTTGTTATATTTGTTATGTTAACCCAGTGGAGCTCCTGTCAAGAAAATCCACATGTTAACGTCACAGTGCCGGAGGGAATGTTTGCAGTTTGCTAGTCAAGGAACTAACTCTCTGTTTCTTTGCACTGATAGTATAAGTGTGGCCTATATCTTTGTTGAAAGCATTCTGAGCTAAAAAGTGTATCCCATATTATATTTTTAGAAAATGGGTGCAATTAATAAAATGATAATTTGTGAAATATACTTTTATTTTTTTTCTCATGGCCCAACACTATATCATCAATAAAGTTTAACAGGTTTTGAATCAAAGAAATAGAACCCAATGGACAGTATATAACTTCAAAGGCCACCAAATGGGTTTTTCTTTCTCCTAAACCTTTGGGACTCAATATGATATCAGGCCCTGGGACCCTCTGGTACTCTGGTTGGCTAGTCCGACACTGTACTGTAGATCATTGCCATTTTGAACGCCATATGTTCTGCACCAACCACCAATCCTCTTCTCCTCTAAGACTTTTTTCTACAACTTCTGGTATGCCCACCAATTCACTGAATGAAGACACTTTACTGCACAGTGCTACTTCCATCCACCCGCTTTACAGAAATGTATGGCACTGCTGGACAAAACAAAAAGGAGGCTTCTTCACCTTCCAATCAGTTGATTAACAGGTGTCACAGAGGTTACAATCCATAGCAATATACAGATGTGTTTTAGGCGCTGTTTTTGTGCATTTTGCGCTGATTTTTTTCAGTGTTTATTTTTTCAGCACATCTTAAAAATTCATTGTATCAACATCCCCTTACCCTTTCACAAATTTTAAGTACTCAAATTTCTCACAATACAGATTCAATACACTATCATGACATTCTAGCAAAACTCTTAATAAACTGCAGATCCCATCACTGGGTGACCACTTATAGAAACATTATAGTGTACACATTTCCCAACAGAGTATTGTGAAATCTTATTTTTTTCAAAGCTGATGATCTCACATCACTCATCTTGGAACAGGTCGAGCCAAGAGAAAGGGTAGGAAGGACACAGCTGTACCATCGTGCCGATTTGTCATCACGTCTTATCATGACAATTCTCCTTTAAGTCAAAAGTATTCACTGGGCTTCTATTTTTATGTGTTGAAATAAGATTTAACAGATCCATCAGAACTGTAAATCTTGACTCTAGTGTGAAAACTATAAGGATGGCATATTTTTGCTTTTATTTTACATATGTTGAATTACATAGTGTGCTTTTTTCTAAATTTATTAGATGTAAAATCAAACTATTTGTCAAAAACGCATCAAAATTTTCAAACCTAGTTATTAAAGTAGTAATGATAACCGTATTGATATCAGTCTTCATCACAGTAATATGCACCCATATTTATTTAAATTACAACCGGTCATGTGTAGTAATATAGGAGGGCTGTTTTTATGAGGTTATTTAAATTAACATCTCTAACAGAACAAAACCGGAGAGGGGGAGGGGTCTGCCTTTATGTAAAGTCCTGTCTAAAGCCCACACTGCGGGAAGATATAAGTGAGGGACATGAACATGTGGAGTCACTGTGGGTAGAAATAAATGGAGCCAAAAACAATAATAAAATACTAATAGGACTTTATTATAAACCACCTAACATACCAGAGTCCACAGAAAATCTACTTCTAAATGAAATAGACGAGGCGGCAAAACATAATGAGGTCGTTATTATGGGGGATTTCAACTACCCAGATATAGACTGGGAAACTCAACCTGTATATCTCATAAAGGAAACAGGTTCTTGGAAATAACCAAAGACAATTACCTTTCCCAACTGGTTCAGGACCCGACTACAGGGACGGCCATACTGGACTTAGTATTAACCAATAGACCTGACAGAATAACAGATGTGCAGGTTGGGGACACCTGGGAAATAGTGACCATAATATAATAAACTTCCAACTGTCATTAAAAAGAGCGTTTCTTCAGGGAGGAACAAAAATACCAAACTTCAAAAAAGCTAAATTTAGTCAACTAAGAGAGGCCATAGGCCTAACTAACTGGGACAAAGTCCTCAAAAATAAAAATACAGCCACAAAATGGGATATTTTTAAAAGCATCCTAATATCTAATTGTGAGAGGTACATACCTTTTGGGAATAAAAGGTTAAGGAACAAGAAAAAAACAATGTGGATAAATAGAGCTGTAAAGAAAGCAATAAATGACAAACAGAAAGCATTTAAATCACTAAAACAGGAGGGGAGCGAGGAAGCATTGAAAAACTATAAGGAAAAAAATAGAATATGTAAAAGACAAATAAAAACAGCCAAACTAGAGACTGAGAGATTAATCGCCAAAGAGAGTAAAACTAACCCTAAAATGTTTTTTAATTATATAAAATGGTAAAAAGTATAAAGTCGCCCCCTTACAGAGTAATGAGTGGGGAGTTGCAGAGAGCGATGAGGAAAAAGCAAAGCTACTAAATATCTTTTTCTCCACTGTATTCACTGAGGAAAATAAACTGTCAGATGAAATGCAGAATATAAAAGTAAATTCCCCATTAAAAATGCCCTGTCTGACCCAGGAAGAAGTAGAGTTGCGTCTTAAAAAGATTAAAATAGACAAATCGCCAGCACCGGATGGCATACACCCCCGTATCCTAAGAGAATTAAGTAATGTCATTGCCAGACCCTTATTTCTGATATTTAAGGACTCTATACTGACAGAGAGTGTTCCACAGGATTGGCGCTTAGCAAATGTGGTGCCAATATTCAAAAAGGGTCCAAAACAGAGCCAGGTAACTATAGGCCAGTAAGTTTAACATCTGTCGTGGGTAAACTATTTGAGGGTTTTCTAAGAGATGCTATCTTGAAGTACCTCAATGAAAATAAGCAAATAACTCCATATCAGCATGGCTTCATGAGGGATCAGTCATGTCAAACCAATTTAATCAGTTGCTATGAGGAGGTAAGTTCTAGACTGGACCGCGGCGAATCAATGGATGTCGTATATCTGGACTTCTACAAAGCATTTGACACGTACCACATAAAAGGTTAGTATATAAAATGAGAATGCTTGGCCTGGGAGAAAATGTCTGTATATGGGTAAGTAACTGGTTCAGTGATAGAAAACAGAGGGTGGTTATTAACAGCACATATTCATATTGGGTCACTGTCACTAGTGGGGTACCACAGTGGTCAGTATTGGGCCCTATTCTCTTCAATATATTTATTAATGATCTTGTAGAAAGCTTGCACAGTAAAATATCAATTTTTGCAGATGACACTAAACTGTGTAAAGTAATTAACACAGAAGAAGACAGTATACTGCTACAGATGGATCTGGATAGACTGGAGGCTTGGGCAGAGAAGTGGCAGATGAGGTTTAACACTGACAAATGTAAGGTTATGCATATGGGAAGTAATAATGCAAGTCACCAGTACATACTAAATGGTAAAATATTAGGTAACTCTGACATGGAAAAGGACCTAGGAATTTTAGTGAACAGCAAACTAAGCTGTAGAAACCAGTGTCAGACAGCTGCTGCCAAGGCCAATAAGATAATGGGTTGCATTAAAAGAGGCATAGATGCCCGTGATGAGAACATAGTCCTACCACTTTACAAATCACTAGTCAAACCACACATGGAGTTCTGGGCTCCTGTGAACAAGGTAGACATAGCAGAGCTGGAGAGAGTTCAGAGGAGGGCAACTAAAGTAATAACTGGAATGGGTGGACTACAGTACCCAGAAAGATTATCAAAATTAGGGTTATTCACTTTAGAAAAAAGACGACTGAGGGGAGATCTAATAACTATGTATAAATATATCAGGGGTCAGTACAGAGATCTCTCCCATGATCTATTTATCCCCAGGACTGTGACTGTGACGAGGGGACATCCTCTGCGTCTGGAGGAAAGAAGGTTTGTCCACAAACATAGAAGAGGATTCTTTACGGTAAGAGCAGTGAGACTATGGAACTCTCTGCCTGAGGAGGTGGTGATGGTAAGTTCACTAAAAGAGTTCAAGAGGGGCCTGGATGTATTTATGGAGGGTAATAATATTACAGGTTGTAGTTACTAGAGATGGTTCGTTGATCCAGGGAGTAATTCTGATTGCCTGATTGGAGTCGGGAAGGAATTTTTTTCCCTAAAGTGGGGAAAATTGGCTTCTACCTCACAGGGTTTTTTTGCCTTCCTCTGGATCAACTTGTAGGAAAACAGGCCGAACTGGATGGACAGATGTCTTTTTTCGGCCTTATAAACTATGTTATTATGTTACTATGTAACAGAACAGTTTCAATTCGCTAAGGTCAGCTTTAGCTCTGTATTTCTTTGATTTTTACATAGTCATTTTTCACATGACCTGTGATGTCAGCTTGCCTCCCTGCTAATCTTGTATTCGTGCACAGAACCTGTACATGAAATGTCACTGTGCTGGCGACGCCCCCCCCCCCCTGCTCTGCCGGGCTCCTGCTATCTGCGCTCCCTGGATTCTTTCAGGTAAAACATTAACCCCTTCAGCCAGAACACACTGAAGGCTTTACAACAGCAGCTGCAGATGTAAAGAGACACAGGATCTGCTCTCCTCACCCTACAGACACAAAGCTGACACTGGAGATGATCTGGAGGAGATGCAAAGAACAAAGAAGGTAGGGGGAAGATCCTGTGTGTATCAGCAGTGTACAGCTGGGACTTGTAGTTCTACACACACAACATGCTGCTGAGTATCCCAGCAGACATGTCACTCAGGGCAGCATTTGCAGAGCAGGGGGAGGGGCATAAATTGTTATTACTGCAGGTAAACAAAGACCAGAAGAGAACCAGGGTAATGTGGAAATTTAGATTTTTTTTTTTGCCTAAAACTTGCTTAACTTAGTTATATATTGCTGCCCATCAGATTTAAAGTACTATATTTTTTTTTCATAACTCGGACAACCCCTTTAACCTTTAATCTATATACCAATAAAAGTATAAAAATACCAAAAAAAGCAAACAAAACTTAAAAATAATTCTCATGTATAGGGTATAGGTTGTGGACAGCACAGCTATCTATTGCAAAACTACAAACCTCCTTTTGAGACCTTAGAGAGAGGAGAGTGATTCTTACTAAGAATATGTATAAGCTGTATACTACAGTAAATACAGTGAATGTGCAGGAGTACCTTTTCTGACTGTAATGATTGTCCTTAGTGTTCGGAGACCTTCCACCTCATCCCTGAATCTGGATGCATTTCATTCTTGTTGCTTCAAGTCATTCTTTGACCTATCCGGTACTTGATTGTGGTTGCAAATCCAATGTGACAATGGGTGAAGCTGAAAAATGATCAGAACCCAGCGGGTCCACTGTATGTGGCTGCTAACAGTCCCTATTATACCCTACAAGTAAAGGGAAAGGTCTATTATACCCTGACCAAGCCTAACACACAGAGCACCCACCTTGACAAGGGCAACCCCATCTGGAACCTCACCCTGTATTGAACCTATACCCTATTATTCCCTAGTACTGTCCAGGTTATACATATTGTTAGTAGAGATCACCCTCATCTCCCTAGGGTCTCAATAGGAGGTTTGCAATAGATAGCTGTGCTGTCTACAACCTAATACCTCGTAAGCGGGAATTATTTTGAAGTTTTGTTTGTTTTTTGTGGTCTGCCTTTCAAATTTTTGAAAACTTTGCTCATCTCTAGTGATGACAATGAAATGACTACTGGAAAGTGATCTCTAAAGAAAAGGAAGTGTCCAACTGCCTGTGTATTATTAGGCTTAAAGTGAATCTGTCACCCCGATTTTGGGACTGCTGTGCTATTTTAACATAAAGAAGAGAACTTGTGTGCATGCGCAGCAGTCCTGACAATGTATTTCAAAGCAGCTCTGAGCACTGATAGCAGGGGAATGGGGGACATTAGCAAAATAAAAATAGTGACGTGGACTCCATATCTGCAGTAATACTCATGTATGTATGATAATGGTCCAAAATCAAGGTGACAGATTCCCTTTAAAGGGTATTCTGCGTGTTTTATATTGATGACCTAACCTCAGAATAGGTCCTCTGTATCTGACCGCTGGAGGTCCGACTTTTGGGACCCCTGCCCATCAGCTGGTTGAAGAGGCCATGGGACTCCAACGACATCACATTCAAGTGAATGAGGCTGAGACATGCTACCAAGCACAGATGCTATCCATTGGATGATGCATTGCTTGGTAAGCCGTGAGGAGGCTACAGTGCTCACCGGAACACAGCAGTCTCCTCAAACAGCTGATCAATGGGGGTCTTGGGAGTTGGACCCCCACCAATCACATACTGATTATCTATGAAACTAGTAGCCCAATTAATAGTAAAAAAAAAAATGAAATCTATTAGCTGATTACATTTTAAGCATAATAGTTGCACTGGAAACTGTGCAACTGCACTTAAAAAATAACAGGTTGCAGAGCATCTATAGGTAATAACTGTACAATATGCCTATTTTTCAGTGTCACCGACAATATATATTTTGATGTTGCGCAATTGTGCTTTTTCATACATTACCATGTACATCTTATACTTTTAGATTTATGAAATTAAAGACAACCAACCTAAATCAATCAGGTAGAAAATTAGGGCTTGTTGAATTAGAAAACCCCAAGCCTCCACTAATTGCAAATGTCGAAGACTGGCAATGGGCTTCACTGTTAAATAAATGTTAGCACATTCTTAAGCACCGACAATAAAAATCATTCCCAGAATAGAAACAGTTTCATCTGTCATTATTAGATTCACAGTGTTATATATTGCAAAAAACACCTTTAATTTCTCCTTTCATGTAAAATATTAGCAGAATGTCAAGGCTTTGCAAAGGAGTTTTTAATAGGAATGGGACAGAAAAATGCAGGCTGCTCCCAGTAAAGGTCTTAAACACAATTGCTTTGGCTCTGTACATTGACAGTGTCTCATCAGAGCTGCCTTTGTGCATATTAATGAGCGGTTTAGACCTGCTGTGTATTTTACAGACTCTCTTACACTGCAGTGGGGAGCTCAGCTATTTGACATATCCTAGACAGACCTAGACCAGGGCTGGAAAAAACCACAGGTGCTTCCTTGTGCCTGAAACCTCATGAACAACCTAGCCAACAGGAAAATTATAGCCGAAATACAAGTTGAGCACTCTAAAGTGTGATTACAATGGCTTGGTTTGGCAAAGCAAGAGTTATTAGCAACAGCTTGGGGGAAGCCATTTTTCCTCAAGAGCAGATGCTGAGATAGTTCCTAATGTAGTTTGCTCCCCTGCACAAGGCATATACAAATAGGACACAGTTTCATTTTCTGCAGGTAAGGTATTATCTAGCCAGGATTAAGTGTTGAATTTGGAAAGTTCTACTGAATACATACAATGAGGTCACAGAATAGCTCTGAGCTTGTGTTAATTGAAAGACATGTACAAGAGTTACATGTATGTATTCACTTCATGGGCAGAATTATATTGGCAATTGGGAAGAAAAAGCAAAAAAGACCCTAGGTGGGTGGCAAGACATATAAACAGAATAAAACATTTACGGCTGTGAAGGCATGTAAATCTTGATTTACATTGAGCCAAAAACTTGAGCAATTTGGTGCATCTAAGGCTAGAGAATGTTTCTACACCTAGCCTGAAAAGAGGTATTTTTAATCAGAAAGGGTGATGACTTTGCAGGGAAGGAGGTGGCCGAAAATTGCACCTCAATTCTGGCTTAAAATTCTATTTCAAATTAAGAAAACCAATAGTTGGAATAGAGTCAGAGAAGAGTGTCTATCCCTGCATAACATCTTCTATCCTGAACTCCTGTTATAAATCTGCTGCAGGTCTAGTCGGCCTGTAAACACGGTCTACAGGATTCGTAATTCTGCCCCAATATATATACAAGTTACCCAAAGGCAAATAATAATGACCTATCTTTCACCTTACTTTCATAGTTACTGTAACAGTGGCTGCTGTGCGCCACTATTCCCCTGATTACCGCCGCGGTCCTGGGCACCGTGTTTAGCGGTAATCTGCTGCCTATGCTTCCCATTCACTGCTGCAGTCCTGGGATCTGTCTGTGTAGTGCTGTTTCTGGATCCGCTCCACAGTTTCCATTTAGTCCTGGCTACAACATGCTTGCTGCTTGTAACCTGCATCTCTTTCTTAGGGCCGGCACCCTAAAGGATTATGTGACGTGGGTTGGATCATGTGACGTGGTTGACCAATCCTGGTCCTCCTGCACATTTATAAGTGGCTCAGCCCTCTTCCCAGATCCCTCAGTGTCAATGTCCTTGAGTCCTGTTTGATTACTGTTGTTCCTGCTTGAATTCCTGTGTTCCTGACCCGTGCTAGTGTTCCCGGATTCCGCTATCTGCTTCATGCCTGCTTGCTTAGATCTTCTTGTTGCTGACCCGGATTGCCTGACCTGTACCTGTGCCGCCTGCCCTGACCCTTGCCTGTCTGACTTCGGTCTGCCTCATCCTTCGGTCCTGCTTTGTTGCTCCTGGTGATGACTCGGCCCTCTGAGCACCGCTGTAACTCTGGTACCTTTGCAGGTACCTTGTCCGCCTGGACCAGCTGCCTCGTGTGCCTATCCTCTTCAGGAGGTAGCGACCTGGTGTTCCCCTCGGAAAGTCTATTCCCACCATCAGGGGTATTGTGAAGATCGAGGGGTTCACTTAGACAATGCCCTTAGAGGAGGTAGGACACGAGGCACAGTGGGTTCACACCCGCTGGTTCGTGGCAGTTAGATAGCCTCGCCAGAACAAAAGGTAAAAGTATGACACCCCTCCCTGTCTTTATGTTACTGTAAAGTACAGTTTTGGTGAGAAGAGTAGAAAATGTTTGCAATGATGTTAGATGATGCTTTATTTGAATGGGGATAAGCAGCAGTACCAGACACAGCCCATAGACAGATGTGATACTGTTTCTCGGAAAAAACAGCAAAATCTTCTTTTCTTGTCTGGAAACCTTTCAAGAAAGAAAATCCCATGTACAAAAATGATAAATACTTTCAACACGCCCCAACTTTTTGACAGATTAAGCAAATACGGCAATGTACCAAGAATCTCACTCCAAATAGTTGTTGCAGATAATATATGCAGTGATGACCTCAGTAATAGGCTACATGCACACCACCATATTTTCGGTCCATGTCCAATCCGAACTTTTTGGGGTCACAAAAAATGTCATCCATGTGCTGTCTGCATCCTTGTTGCCGTGCTGCAAATTATGGAACATGTCCTATTCTTGTCTGTTTTGCAGAGAAGAATAGGCATTTTTACAATGGGGCCCTTGAAAAATGTGGGATGCACCCAGACCGACCACTTCCATGTTTTGAGGATCTGCAATTTGCAGACAACAAAATGGATACGGTGATGCGACTGTAGCCATAGTTATATTTTTCAATCAGTCCATCCCACAAACTTACTGTTCTTGTTGCTTGCTTGAAATATTGCTTTTTAACCTTGGCTAAAAATAAAGGTGATCTGCACAGCAGTCCAGAGAATTTCATGGCTGGAAAATGATAGCCACTGACTTGGTTTTGCTGTTGTATCCGTATTAACATTCTTGACCTGCCCTAAATAGACCAAAGATTTTTCACTCAATTTGATGATAACTTCTGTATTGTATAAAAAATGTTTCACAGAATTAAATTGCATTTATCATGTAATGAACTGCATGTTTTAGCAGTAGTGAGAGCAATTCAATCATGTGTTCCACATACAACAGCAAATTAAATCTTCTGGAAAGAGGATTATCTACGATAGAACACTAGTAATACATATTTTTCCTAATTTGTTCTTGAATGTAGGGACACTAGCTTGATTAGATTTTTTTTAACATATAGAAAATTGATCTCTACATCTTACAGTGTGTGACTACTGGTATTATTTGTCCCATTCTTCCACAAATCTACCTGTATAATGGTCTATGGATGAAGCTGAAGAGCAGAAGTATAACATATTAATAGCAACAATGGGTTAACCAGCTCAAACCTTCTGCAAGGTTTCATGTTTGGTGTATGGACAACCAGATGGGACACCGTAAAACTTCAAGCTTTCACTCTAATATTAAGAGTTTAAAAAGAATAATCATGTCCTGTAACCCAGGTAGCTGGCCTACATGTTTCAGACTTGAGTCCTTTCTCATGGCCTACAGCTACTAGAAACCACTTGCCTTAAAAACGTGTATGTGGTCAAATGACAACTAGATCACCTAACACATTAGACAAATAACACATAAAAAATGTATCCTGCTGGAAAAATGAAATCCAATATGTTAAAAGGGTGCCCCAGTTTCTAGGTATTGATGACGTATCCTCAGGACACTTTACTGGTTGTGGGGGTAGTTGCCACAAAGAAGACCAGGAGAAAGAGGACAGTCTTGATTCAATTGCTGGCCAGTTCTATTTTTCTTCTGGATATGGTGATGCCACCTCATGTGCACAGAACTGTACATTTTAAAAACAAGACAATTCTTACGGTCAGCTGGCCAGAGGTACGTACTAATAAAATAAAACATAATTAAATTTGGGTGAAGGTGCAGAACTATGCTACATTTACCACAACTACGTGGTACAGCAGCAACTGGTCCACCAGAAACTTTGTCAGATGGGAGTTCAGTTCGCACAAAAGCTAATTTCTATATGTGAATAGTTTTCACATGGCCACACATTCTGTTATGGATTTCTCACAGTGGAGTCTTGGACAAAGCGGACGAGAAGTCTGAGCAACAGAAGAAGTACCTGATAAAGGTGACAAGGACACTGCACTGGTTGTGGGCACTGTCTGTCTGCCACAAAGAAGACCAGGAGAAGGAGAACAGATTTGTTCCAAATGCTGGCCAGTTCTATTTTCCCACGGGATTTGGTGATGCCGCCTCATGTGGTGCAATAGAGCATTGGTATATGGCAAAGGTTTTTATGTGCTGGCCTTATGGAGAAAAACTGCCATACAGGAGACATTCACACAGAGCTGGAGTCAGCCTGCACCTACAGTATTAGTGTTCAGTTTTACCCTATACCTGCCAGGCGTGTCAGGGACTGGAGTGTAATAATATTACAGATTACAGTTACTAGATTTCTGGAGAAGGGTCGTTTACTGGTGGTAACACCGATCATGTACATTTAACCCCTCGAATGACGTGGTCAAACCTGACCACAGCATCTGAGCGTGCAGAAAACCAAAAGCCTGTGCTTCCGGTGTTGCTCCAACTCCCCCATGCGGCAATCGGAGGAGCCCGAGCTTATGTGCTGCAGCCCATGTCATAGTGTATGACAGGAGGCTGCTGCACAGTGTTTCCTATGGAGCCCTTGCCTCTAATAGGCCTCCATAGGAAACTAGAAAATCATCATGGACTTTAAAAATATAAAAGTTCAAATGACCCCCTTTCCCCAAAATGAAAATAAAAAATGTAAAATAATAAAAAATACACAACATGGGTATCGCTGCATGTGTAAACACCCGTACTATAAAAATATAAAAGTATTAATCCCATATGGAAAAAAGCTTCTCCTCCCACAAAACATTGAATAAAAAGTGATCAAAATGCTGTACACCTACCAGAATGATATCAATGAAAAATACAGATAGTCCCGCAAAAAAAAAATTTTTAAGCATCAAAACGCAAGGAAAAGTATACATACGTGAAACCAGCTTTTTCCCACTTCCCACTACATTCTATGCAGCATTATATGGTGGCATTGGAAAGTACAACTTGTCCTGCAAAAAATAAGCCCTCACACGATTATGCGAATGGAAAAATAAAAAAGTTATGGCTCTGGAAAGGTGGGGAGCTAAAAACAAAAAAACACAAAGTCAAAAAAAGCTCTGTGGTAGAAGGGGTTAAAGGGGTTTTCCGAGATATTTTTATTGATGACCTATCCTCTGGATAGGTCATTAATATCAAAAAGGCAGGGGTCTGACACCCGGCATCCCTGCTGATCAACTGGATAAAGAGAAGGCTGCACACAATGCCAGCACAGCCTTCTCTTCATTGTTTACCTGCTTGCCGTCGACAATGCAGCGGTGAGCAGATGTATTTACAAGAAGCTGTCACATTCACTTCCATGGGACAGCTATGTAATATACACTTGTATAGGAAGAAGGCGTCCCATAGAAGTGAGTTGGACGGCTTCTTGTAATTGCAACCGCTCACTGCTGCAATGTTGATGGTGAGCAGGTAAACAATGAAGGGAAGGCTGTGCTGGCACGGCGCACAGCCTTCTCTTCAACCGGCTGATCGGCAGGGGTGGCGGGTGTTGGATATGATATTGACAACCTATCCTAAGAATAGGTCATCAATAGAAATATCTTAGAAAACTATTTTAAGATGCAGATCTTTAGTCACAGTTGCTTTAAGAAGGCCTGAGGGCAGGCTTATAATAAAGCCTTTATGTATAGTATAATAAAGCCACATGTATAGTAAATACATTATAATTAGAGTTGATCGAATCCTAAAATATTCGGGGATTCGGAATTTGGCCCGAATTTTCCGCGGGATTCGTGGGTTCGAGCCGAATCACGAATCCCATTAAAGTCTATGGGAGACCCGAATATTTTTGCAGGGGCCAAAGGTTCTGCACAGTCAAGTTTGCCCCAACATGTGAAAACCTCAGAAAAAGATGGAAACACCTTGGAAATGGATAGGAAACACCAGGGGCAGCATGTAGGGATGCCTCTGAGGCTCCCTAATTGCACCATTTTTTCTAAATCTGGCCAATAGTCTGGTGATGACCCCAAGGCAAATTTCAGGGACACGGTAATGGTGACCCACTTAAAAATGCTGCCTGACAACCTGGCGGTGAACCCCTGATTGTCTGTCTTTCAATAAGATTGCAGTGTAAAACATGGTGGTGAGCCTCAGTATGACTTTTTGGATGGAGATTGCATGTGGTCACGTACTCCCTGGAACCCCATAGTCACCCCTTCTCTGATGTGCTACCCCAGAACATTCTCTGCCCCAATTCGCAAGACCTTTTGCAGTCTCAGTGTGCTGACAGTGGGGATTTACCAGTGTTGTCTGAGGAGGTGGTGGACAATGGCGAGACACAGGTGTCGGGGGGTGAGGTAGTTGAAAGTGAAGCAAGTTACAGTGGGGACTCCTTGGGGGGACTTTCTCATGATGGGACAGATTCAACTTGGGTGGATCAGGCACAGGAACAGATCAATTTTATTTAACTTTTATTTAGCACAAATAACCACAGAGATATTTATTCGTTCTCTTCGCTGCGCAGTCTGGCGTTGGGGTTCGTCACTTTGATGGCGAGCTGTGCTGCTCTCTCCACAATGGTCTTTCGGTTCTTTGAGGAGACGTTGTGGGCGATTTCTGCACAGAAGGACTTGTTGCTCATCAACAGAACCTCGAGCTCCTTAACATTGTGGACCAGGAATTTGCGGAACCCTGTGGGCAGCATGTGTTTGGTCTTCTTGTTGCTACCGTACCCAATGTTGGGCATCAGAATCTGCCCCTTGAACCTCCTGCGGGCTCTGTTGTCAATACCTCTGGGTTTACGCCAGTTACGCTTAATCTTTACATCACGGTCTGATTGATCACTGTGTTTATTATCTCTGTACTGTGACATCACTGTGTTTATTATCCCTGTACAGTGACATCACTGTGTGTATTATCCCAGTACTGTGACATCACTGTGTTTATTATCCCTGTACTGTGACATCACTGTTTATTATCCCTGTACGGTGACATCACTGTGTTTATTATCTCTGTACTGTGACATCACTGTGTTTATTATCCCTGTACAGTGACATCACTGTGTTTATTATCCCTGTACAGTGACATCACTGTGTTTATTATCCCTGTACTGTGACATCACTGTGTTTATTATCTCTGTACTGTGACATCACTGTGTTTATTATCTCTGTACGGTGACATCACTGTGTTTATTATCCCTGTACAGTGACATCGCTGTGTTTATTATGTCTGTACAGTGACATCGCTGTGTTTATTATCCCTGTACAGTGACATCGCTGTGTTTGTTATCCCTCTACAGTGACATCACTGTGTGTATTATCCCAGTGCAGGAAGAGGTAAGTGGTCTGTGTTTGTGTGTTTGTTTTCTATTTTTCAGGGTCGTGAATGCAGAGGACTACGTCGGATTCGGTGGACTACGTCGGACCAGCTTTTTTTTTTTTTGCTTTAATAAAATGGTCAAACAGGGGTCTGGGGGAGTGTTTATTTCAATAAAATGTTTTATACTCGTGTGTGTGTATTTTTTTTTTACAATACTACAGTTTTAGTAATTAGGGCTATCTACAGACGGCCCTGATTACTAATACTGGGCTTAGTGCTTGCCGGTATGGCAGGCCAGCACTAACCCCAACATCTATTACCTCGGCACCCACCGCCACCAGGGGTGCCGGGAAGAGCCGGGTACCCGCAGGACCGGACCTTCTAAATTGAGGGTCTGGCTCTGGGGCGGCTGCAGGCTGGTACCATTAGGCTGGGAAGGGCCAATAACCGTGTCCCTTCCCACCCTGGTAGTGCCAGGCTGCTGCTGCTGGTTGTATCTGGCTGGTGAAGGAAAAAAGGGGGGGACCCCACGCCATTTTTTTACAAAAATAATTAAATATTTTTTTTTAAAAATGGCGTGGGGTCCCCCCCTTTTTTTCCTTTGCCAGCCAGACACAACCAGCAGCGGCAGCCTGGCACTACCAGGGTGGGAAGGGACACGGTTATTGGCCCTTCCCAGCCTAATGGTACCAGCCTGCAGCCGCCCCAGAGCCAGACCCTCAATTTAGAAGGTCCGGTCCTGCGGGTACCCGGCTCTTCCCGGCACCCCTGGTGGCGGTGGGTGCAGAGGTAATAGATGTTGGGGTTAGTGCTGGCCTGCCATACCGGCAAGCACTAAGCCCAGTATTAGTAATCAGGGTCGTCTGTAGATAGCCCTAATTACTAAAACTGTAGTATTGTAAAAAAATACACACACACAAGTATAAAACATTTTATTAAAATAAACACTCCCCCAGACCCCTGTTTGACCATTTTATTAAAAAAAAAAAAAAAAAAAAGCTGGTCCGACGTAGTCCACCGAATCCGACGTAGTCCTCTGCATTCACGACCCTGAAAAATAGAAAACAAACACAGACCACTTACCTCTTCCTGCACTGGGATAATACACACAGCGATGTCACTGTACAGGGATAATAAACACTGTGATGTCACAGTACAGAGATAATAAACACAGTGATGTCACAGTACAGAGATAATAAACACAGTGATGTCACTGTACAGGGATAATAAACATAGTGATGTCACAGTACAGAGATAATAAACACAGTGATGTCACCGACCGTACAGGGATAATAAACACAGCGTGCGTGCCCCCAACAGACCTCAAGTCGGTGTCTCGTGCCCCCATCAGACCTCAGGTCGGCGTCTCGTGCCCCCATCAGACCTCAGGTTGGCGTCTCGTGCCCCCATCAGACCTCAGGTTGGTGTCTTGTGCCCCCATCAGACCTTAGGTCGGCGTCTTGTGCCCCCATCAGACCTCAGGTCGGCGTCTTGTGCCCCCATCAGACCTCAGGTCGGCGTCTTGTGCCCCCATCAGACCTCAGGTCGGCGTCTTGTGCCCCATCAGACCTCAGGTCGGTGTCTTGTGCCCCCATCAGACCTCAGGTCAGCGTCTTGTGCCCCCATCAGACCTCAGGTCAGCGTCTTGTGCCCCATCAGACCTCAGATCAGGGTCTCTCCCCCCCCTCCTCAGACCTCAGATCAGCCCACCCAGCCACTTAAAAAAAGCATACTTACCTGCCCTGCCGCGCTGCCATCAGGTTCCGCGCTCCACTGTCTTCCCTGCCGGCGTGCACTATGACCTGACGCTGCGTCAGGTCATAGTGCGCGCCGGAAGGGAAGACAGTGGAGCGTGGGAGCCGAGGACAGCGGCAGCGCGGCAGGACAGGTAAGTATGCTTTTTTTAAGTGGCTGGGTGGCTTGGGGCCTACCGAAGGATCCTCCGGTCCTCTGGTGGGCCAGTCCGACACTGTATAGCAGGCTGATGAAATTTTTTTCCCAACTCACTGCACCGTGTATTACAGATCAGTGAAATTCCACGGACAATATAGATACGCAGGTAATATTATTTTTCACACCTATCCCCCCAAAAAAATGTACGCAGTTTGCGCAAATAAAACTGGAATCTACAGATCAATACGGTATCTATAGACTGTGAGGTATATAGCAGGCTGATGACATTTTTTTCCCAACTCACTGCACCGCGTATTACAGATCAGTGAAATTCAACGGACAATATAGATACGCAGGTAATATTATTTTTCACACCTATCCCAAAAAAAAAATTTACGCAGTTTGTGCAAATAAAACTGGAATCTACAGATCAATACGGTATCTATAGACTGTGAGGTATATAGCAGGCTGATGAAATTTTTTTCCCAACTCACTGCACCGTGTATAACAGAGCAGTAAAATTCAACAGACAATATAGATAGATATGCAGGTAAAATTATTTTCAGACCTATCCAAAAAAAAATGTACGCAGTTTGCGCAAATAAAACTGCAATCTACAGATCAATACGGTATCTATAGACTGTGAGGTATATAGCAGGCTGATGAAATGTATACCCTAGTCACTGCACAGTCATGCACAGGAATATATCTGTTTACAGATGTATAGTTTGAGCTATGTGGTTGGACAAGGTGTACCAGGCACAGCTCTGCACAGAATACAGGCTTACAGCATATACTGAATTTTTCTCACAGAATCAATTAGTTTTTAAAAGACTGTTGGGGCTTCCTATCCTGCACAGAATACAGGCTTACAGCATATACTGTATAGTTTTCTTCACAGAATCAATTGGTCTTTAAAAAGACTGTTGGGGCTTCCTATCCTACACAGAATACAGGCTTACAGTATATACTGTATACTGTTCTTTAGAGTATAGTCTTTAAAAGGACTGTTGGGGCTTCCTAACCTAACTCCTAACTGCTTGCTGCACACACTACACTAGCTAACACTGTCTGTCTCTTCTCCTTCCCAAAGCACAATGAGGCTGATGCTGCAGGTCCCCCCTACCTTATGTAAATTTAGGTCACATGTCACTGCCAGCCAATCACTGCTGGGGAGGTATAGGGGCTGTTACATCACAGCAGGCGTTCCCACAGGCTTCCCTTTGATGCTGATTGGCTGAAAAAAACGGGCATTTCAAACTTGCAGTGACGCACGAATAATCACGAGTCCACGCTGCCTCGGGATGCCGAGCCGAAGCGGGCAATATTCGTGCAAATCACGAATATTGCCGCTTCAATTCGCTCATCACTAATTATAATGTATTTACTATACATGTGGCTGTGTTATTAAATGCATGCTAATCATTGTGTTACATTTTTCCTACGGCTTATAAGGGAAATTAATACAGTTTTGGTTTACCATGGTCTTTTGCATTTGTACATTAGCAATCAGAATGACAGGATGCATTTTCAATATAACCACAGAAGTGGTTTAAAGGGGTTGGCCACTTTGTTAGCACTTACATTAGTTAACATTAGTTAAACTGTAAAGAAAGCAGGGAGACATTAAACTTACTAATATATCTTCTTAAGCAGATCTGCCTGGTTCCCTTGCTATTGGAAACCATGCCCCCTCTGTCCTGCTCTCATAGCATTCTGTCTCGTCCATGCCTGCACCTGCACTAGTCCATGACTGAAGGAGTGTGCTGCTCTCTGGGTCCTAAAGACACCCTGCTTTTGTCAGAGTTGCTTTCCTTCTGCTGTGACTGTACTCCTGACTGTGCAGGCCTGGCAGGGGCTTAGCAGGGACACTTGTTAACAGCTGAAATAAAGGAACTTTGCAGGAGGAAGGGAGACTGATGAGAAGCTGTGAGGGAGCTCACTGACTGCAGTGTTGTAGCAGAGCAAGGAAGGTGCTGTGGACAACAAAGTATGAGCAATCTAAGTGTCTGTCCTGTCTATAGCCACTCTGCAATGTGATCTTATCACAGACATGTTTATTCCAGCCAGACCAACAGGTCAGGAGCTTTAACCCCTTTTGAGCTGTCAGTATGGCTGTATCTGTAAATATGTGCCCTCTCCTTCCTGCACACTGTATATAGTGATATATGATGCCCTCCCCATACAGTGATATGTGACCCCCACCATTGTATACTGTATATAGTGATATCTGACCCCCTGTATACAGTAATAGTTGACACCCCACCACCATCACCATACACTATATATACTGATGCGTGACCCCCCAACACTGCATATAGAGATCTGTGAACCAATGTACACTGTATACAGTGATGTGTGACGCCCACCACTGCATATAGAGATCCGTGAACCCCTATACAGTGACCCCCCCTTTATATTGTATATACAGAGGTGTGACCCCCTGTACATTATATATAGTGATGTGTGAACCCCCTGTACATTATATATAGTGACTTGTGACCCCGCTATACATTATTGTCACGCGAGGTCGGCGTCGCGCTCCCTCTGCACGACGTCACCAGACCTCTCCGCCCCCCTAGAGACGAGCAATAGGGAATTGAAGTGCTGGTCTTGTCAGCCAGCACTTCATGTGTTAATTCTCTGTTTGGGTTTAGCCATGTGGTGCTGATCACACCACATGGCTACTTTACATATTGTTTTGACAGCTTGCTCCGCCTCAGGTCATGTGATGCTGGCCACATCACATGATCCTGGGCGGGCTATTTAAAGATGGCAACTGCCTCACTCAGATGCCTGTGATTAGCGTTACTACTTTGATCAGTGCTTGTGCGACCTAGTGTTTGATTGCTGTTTGACCCTGACCCTGACCTTGGACTTGGACTTCGACCTCTCTTTGCTTCACCCCTGGTATTGACGTTATCTCCTGTGTATGACCCGGCTTGCTGACTATTCTGATATTGTGTTTGTTTCGTCTGTGTTTGTCTCTCCAATTGTTCCCTGTTCCTCCCTGTGCACTTATACAGAGCAGGGACCGTCACCGTGGTTGTCCGCGGCCGCCTAGGGCCGACTGAGGCAAGCAGGCAGGGAGAGAACGGGGGGTATTCAGTACAGGGCGCACCTTCCCTTGTCTCCCCCGTGACAGAATCACAGGCCATACTAAATGGAGCCGTTGCGAATTCTCACGGATCATATAAGTGACATGGCTCAGATGATCCAGGATCTGGCCGAGAGAATCCAACACCAGGAGCAGCTGCAAACTGTACCCGCAGCCGCTCCCTCCATTATTGAACCCTATATAAGGTTGCCCGATCGGTTTGTGGGTAACCGAAAGACTTTCCGTTCTTTCCAGGAAAGTTGCAAATTATATTTTCGTTTACGCCCACACTCCTCGGGTTCTGAGCAGCAGCGGGTAGGAATAATTATTTCCTTGCTGCAAGGGGATCCGCAGGAGTGGGCTTTCTCATTGCCATCTGACTCCCCATGTCTGTTGTCTGTGGAGGCCTTTTTCCAGGCCTTAGGTCTTTTGTATGAAGAACCAGACTGGGCCACTGTAGCAGAAACTCAGCTCAGGAACATTCAGCAGGGAAACCGCCCTGTAGAGGATTACTGTGCAGAGTTCAGGAAGTGGTGTGTCTCCTCTGGGTGGAATGACCCAGCTTTGAGAAGCCAGTTTAGGGTGGGGCTGTCAGACCAACTCAAGGATCTTCTGGTTAGTTATCCTACTCCTGACTCCCTAGAGACGACCATGACTTTAGTTATTAAGCTGGATCGACGGGTGAGAGAAAGACAGAGGGAACGATCAAATACTCCTCAAGCTGTCGTCCTGCCTGAGTTTCCTCCTCTGAGTCCACCTCCTGCCAAGGTCCCGGAGTCCATGCAGTTAGGAGGTATCCTGAGAAACCAAAGACGTTTAAAGGGAGCCTGCTTCTACTGCGGTGAGGTGAACCACTGGCTCCAGCAGTGTCCAAAACTTCCGCCCTCTAGGAGATCTCCGGTGGGAGGTAAGGTAACCCCAGCAGTGGTAAGGAGAAAGATTTTAGTACCCATCTCCATTGCATATGATCAATTCAGGGGTTCTGGAAAGGCTTTTGTTGACTCTGGTTCTGCTGCAAATTTTATTAATTTTGATTTTGTACAGTCTGTGGGTTTACCGATGGTCCCTTTAAGTGAGGGTATTCAAATTATCGCCCTCGACTCCACTCCCCTAAATAATGGGAGGATCGAGTTCTGTACTCCTAGTGTGACCCTGACGGTGGGGATTTCGCATTCCGAAAAATGTGTTTTTTGGGTTTTAAAAAATTTACCTGCTGATCTAGTTCTTGGTTTACCTTGGTTGCAGGACCACAATCCTGTAATCAATTGGTCAACAGGTGAATTAGAAAAATGGGGGCTGAATTGTGACAAGTGTTGCAAATCTGTATTGCAGTTGGGAGGTACTACTGAGTCTCTTTTCTTACCTGAGTACATCAAGGATTTTTCGGACGTTTTCTCCATGTCCGAGACTGAGTTCCTCCCTCCTCACCGGCAATATGATTGTGCCATCGATATTATTGAGGGGTCCAGATATCCCAAGGGCCGTATCTATAATCTCTCTACTCCAGAGCGTCAGTCTATGAGGGATTATCTCAAGGAGAGTCTGGCCAAGGGTCACATCCGGCCTTCTGTTTCTCCCATGGGGGCAGGATTTTTCTTTGTCGGGAAAAAGGATGGAGGGTTGAGGCCCTGTATTGATTACAGGGAACTCAATAAAATTACTGTTAAAAACAGGTACCCGCTGCCCCTTATTCCTGATTTGTTGAATCAGGTTCAGGGTGCTTGTTGGTTTACTAAGCTAGATCTGAAGGGGGCGTACAACCTGATCAGAATCCGTGAGGGTGATGAATGGAAAACTGCCTTTAATACCCCGGAGGGTCATTATGAGTACCTAGTAATGCCCTTCGGGTTAAGTAATGCTCCTGCGGTGTTCCAAAATTTTGTCAATGACATTTTTAGACCATTTATTGGAAAATTTGTAATTGTCTATATTGATGACATCTTGATTTTTTCTACAGACTGGGAGAGTCACGTATCCCACACCAGGCAAGTGCTGGAGGTGTTGCGTGAGAACAAGTTGTTTGTCAAAGGGGAGAAGTGTATCTTTGGTGTTCAGGAAGTGACCTTTTTGGGATACATTCTCACCCCTTTTTCCTTCAAAATGGACCCGGGTAAGGTACAGGCCATTGTAGATTGGGTGCGACCTTCCTCTCTGAAGGCGCTCCAGCGATTTCTGGGTTTTACTAATTTCTATCGGAAATTTATCAAAAATTTTTCTGTTATAGCCAAACCCATTACGGATTTGACCCGCAAGGGAGCTGATTTAGTCAACTGGTCCCCTGCAGCTATTGAAGCTTTTGAAAAGCTAAAGCGGTTTTTTGTTGATGCTCCTGTGCTGATCCAGCCTGATCAAAATAAGCCGTTTGTAGTTGAGGTGGATGCATCTGAAGATGGTGTGGGGGCAGTACTGTCCCAGGGGTCTTCCACCTTAACTAATCTCAAGCCATGCGCCTTCTTCTCCCGCAAGTTCTCTCCTGCCGAGAGAAACTATGACATTGGTAATAGGGAGTTACTAGCAATCAAGTGGGCATTTGAGGAATGGCGTCATTTTTTAGAAGGGGCATTACACCGCATTACGGTCCTCACGGATCATAAGAATTTGATGTTTCTGGAATCTGCTAAGCGATTGAATCCCAGACAGGCGAGGTGGGCTTTGTTCTTTACTCGTTTTGACTTTTGTGTTACCTTCAGACCTGGAAGCAAGAACATTAAGGCCGATGCCTTATCCCGAAGTTTCCAGGCGTATCAGCCTCCTGACGTCCCTCCTGAGCCCATCCTGCCAGCTGACATCATCGTAGCCGCTACCTCATCTGATCTCGCTTCTGAAATCGTGGCAGGACAACATCTTGCTCCCACTGGTACTCCCAATGACAAGTTATTTGTGCCAGCTCATTTGCGGTTGCGACTGCTGGGTGAGTGCCATAGCTCTGTTTTATGTGGACATCCTGGTATCAATGCCACCAAGGAGTTGGTCTCTAGGCAGTATTGGTGGTCGTCAATCTCCAGAGATGTTCAGGCTTTTGTAACTGCGTGCAATACTTGTGCCAGGTCCAAGAATCCCAAGACTCGGCCTATGGGTGAGTTGCGTCCATTACCCATACCTGATAGACCTTGGTCACATCTGTCCATGGACTTCATCACGGATTTGCCATGCTCTGAGGGTAAAACCGTGATTCTTGTAGTGGTGGACAGATTCAGCAAGATGTGTCACTTTATTCCTTTGTGTAAATTACCCTCTGCAAAGGTTTTGGCTTCCGTATTTATGGACCACATAGTTAAACTTCACGGTGTTCCTGAGAATATTGTTTCTGACAGGGGGGTGCAGTTTGTGTCTAAATTCTGGAGGGCCTTCTGTAAGAAGATTGATATTTCCTTATCCTTTTCGTCAGCCTTTCATCCAGAGACCAATGGTCAGACTGAACGTCTTAATCAGTCCGTTGAGCAATATCTCAGATGTTATGTTGCTGATAACCAGCATGTGTGGGCCAGATTCCTGTCTCTGGCCGAGTTCGCGATTAATAACCGTGTGAATTCGTCTTCTGGGGTATCGCCGTTTTTCTGCAACATGGGGTTTCATCCGCGCTTTGGCTCCTTTTCTCCAGCTGTTTCGGCGGTCCCAGAGGCCAATGCTCTCTCTCAGGAACTGTGCACAGTTTGGGCACAGGTTCAGTCGAACCTGGAAAGAGCCCAAAGGATTCAAAAAACTAAGGCCGATAAGAGACGTTCTAAGGGTGTGAATTTCAAGGTGGGGGACATGGTATGGTTGTCAACTAAAAATCTACGTATGAAAGTACCATCCTATAAGTTTGCGCCTCGCTTCATTGGTCCATACAGGATCACTAAGGTGATCAATCCGGTATCTTTTGAAGTATGTTTACCCGACTCCCTTCGCGTTCATAATGTTTTTCACATGTCTTTGCTGAAGCGTTATGTTGCTCCTATTGGTCCAGAGGTACAGCCCTCACCTCCGGTAGAGGTGGAGGGACAAGTGGAGCACGAGGTTGCTAGAGTCATTGATGTGAGGAAGGTCCGGAATTCCTTTCAGTACCTCGTACACTGGAAGGGATTCGGGCCAGAGGACAGATCTTGGGTACCGTTGACCAGGATGCATGCAGACTCGCTCATCCGAAAGTTCCATCTACAGCATCCCGATAAGCCTGCTCCCGCTGGTAAGGGTCCGGTGGCCCCTCGTGAAGGGGGGGTACTGTCACGCGAGGTCGGCGTCGCGCTCCCTCTGCACGACGTCACCAGACCTCTCCGCCCCCCTAGAGACGAGCAATAGGGAATTGAAGTGCTGGTCTTGTCAGCCAGCACTTCATGTGTTAATTCTCTGTTTGGGTTTAGCCATGTGGTGCTGATCACACCACATGGCTACTTTACATATTGTTTTGACAGCTTGCTCCGCCTCAGGTCATGTGATGCTGGCCACATCACATGATCCTGGGCGGGCTATTTAAAGATGGCAACTGCCTCACTCAGATGCCTGTGATTAGCGTTACTACTTTGATCAGTGCTTGTGCGACCTAGTGTTTGATTGCTGTTTGACCCTGACCCTGACCTTGGACTTGGACTTCGACCTCTCTTTGCTTCACCCCTGGTATTGACGTTATCTCCTGTGTATGACCCGGCTTGCTGACTATTCTGATATTGTGTTTGTTTCGTCTGTGTTTGTCTCTCCAATTGTTCCCTGTTCCTCCCTGTGCACTTATACAGAGCAGGGACCGTCACCGTGGTTGTCCGCGGCCGCCTAGGGCCGACTGAGGCAAGCAGGCAGGGAGAGAACGGGGGGTATTCAGTACAGGGCGCACCTTCCCTTGTCTCCCCCGTGACAATTATATATAGTGATATGTGACCCCCTGTACATTATATATAGTGATTATAGTGATGTGTGACCCCCTGTACATTATATGTAGTGATGTGTGACCCCTGTAAGTGAAAATGAACATAAATTTGTTGGGGTGATTGGTCACACCCTCTCTCTGACATTGTCACGCCCTTTAAAAAAAAACGCTGTTAAAAATTAGCAAACACATAGTTTGCAACTTTTTAACGCCACTTTTTAGGAACAAGGGAGATGATAAATCTCCCCCTCATTCTGCTCATGGCTTACAGCCAGTGGCACAACTAGAAATTACTACGCCCCACAGCAAATTTATGAAATAAGGTTACTCCCCCCCCCCCTTTACTGGTGGGACTGGGGTGTTCTTTCTATTTCTATGTCTGTACAGCAGTTATTCACTGATAACTTAGTTATTGATATTATCTAAGGGGCTCTTGTCTTTATGGGAACACGGGTGGGCGGGGAGTTCATGTCACTGCTCCTCTAGACATGCTTGTTGCAGTGCATGCTGGGATTTTTACTTTCACTTTGCAGCTGCTCCTCCCACACAGCCAGTCTGAGGGAGCTCCTCCAGGGAAGTGTGTCATGGTGAACAGGTTAGATAAATGACATACAGCCAGTACATGTCACCTGATAGAAATACTTCATGGTGTTGGCTATTGTCTGGGGTACTTTGGATTTTTTATACTTAGGGTGGCCAACCCCTTTAAGGCTTCTTTCACACTAGCGTTTACTCGGTCCAGCAGGTTGGTATTTGTCCGGCCGCCTCTTGGCATATTTGCCGTGCTGCAGCTGGATCTACACCACTCCTCATTATAGTGAATGGGGCCGGACGGACTTCAGGCAGCGCATGGGTGTACTCTGTAGTATGGATCCGGCAGGCCGTTCCCCTGCCGAAATGAGTAAACACCAGTGTGAAACTGGCCTACATTGTACATATTGAAGTCAGCCATTCTGGTATATGGTCACATGATTTCACTTTTTGGGAAGGTGGTCACCATGGACCTCATTGCAATAACACCATTGATTTACATGTTAGATAATGCTGAGACTACACAAATGGTTAATGGGACAATGCCACAGCTCCTCACTCCAAGCTGAAAAAGCAGCTTCTTTTTAAAGCAAATATCCCTCAGCCAGATTAATCCATCTGTTCCTGTAAATTTACCATTGTTTAACAACTGTTCCCTAAAAACAAGCCTGTCAAACCTTTAAACAGAATTCTGCCAGATGGCCGGAAATTCAGTCTTTTGAAAACTTGGGACACATTTGAGGTTTGATTTTTTTTTTCTCCTGATTAATATACAGAAGAAATGATAAAAATGTTGATGCAGAAGGGTCTGTCCAGGAGGAACCAGAACTCAACAGATGATCATTTATATCACAGCATTAATTACTATGTGGCAGTAACTGGACATCATTCTGTAGATATGTGCATTTGGAGTTGTGGAACTTTGTTTATTTTTTTAATAATTAAAATTATTTTCTTCATCAATTTTCATTGATAAACCGCTAGTATGATAAATGTTCAGTCCAATGAGTATGTTCACACTGAATATCAACTGAAGAGGCAAATATCCCATTAGTGTCTGATTATTGAGCTTGGACTGGACTCATGGAAGTACATGGCAGTTGACTTCCATTCTGATGCATTCAGAACTTAGTTTTTTTCACTGCTATACCTTCTCTAGTTGTTGCTATTGTGCAATAAGACAGCTGTCCATATGAACACTAATAGATGAATGCTTTACATGTGCATGTGAATTTCTAGCCAGGGCTGTAATTGACAGCCTCTGGCACTTGCAGGTTGTCACTGAGCCATTTCATTTGGCTCTTCAGTAGACAATCTGTGGAGGCACAGTGTTCAATATTATCTATGTGTCTACAATAATGAACTATGTCAATCTCACATATTACTGAAGATAGATGGGTGAGTGGGTGGATGGATTGATAGATAGATAGAATATAGATAGATAAGATAAGAGATATATATGAGATAGATAGATAGAGCGGCCCCATTTTGTAGTCAGGTCCAAATTGACAGAAGGCTGGGCCAACACAAGTGGGCAGGGCCAGCAGTACCATAGTGCAGCACATTATACCACCCCAGAAGAGCGAAATATCACAATGCATCACAAAATACTGCCCTAGCAGCACAAACTCCCTTCCCAAAAAACTGCATCAGATCATTACTTACCTGGCTGATGGCCTTAAGGAGGGCTCCGGTGGCCTCCTGGGCTTCGGAGCACTGGTACGTTTCCCTGTCCACCCCTGGAGATAGATAGATAGATAGATAGATAGATAGATAGATAGATGCAAAATGTATACTTTTTACTCTCATTAAAAGTAAACTAAATAATAAAAAAGCTCTTTGTCCTGTCACCCTTGAGGAAGCCTGTCCTGGCGAAACGTGTCGGGTGAGTGGGGGGACATCATGCAGATACGCTTTACCGGGACTTAGTTTTATAATGGCATGGCATATGTATATGACTATTGTGTGTGCATTCATATAAGTAATTCTGCTTCTTATTAATGGTGTGTAGACTGTTTTAGTCACACTGTGTTTTCTTGTTGAACTTTGTTCTGGTCATGAATGCACTTTTCCTTTTTGCTAGTGTGTCCCAGCCTGCATGTGTTAGAGCCCCTCACTAGTGGGGTTACTGCTATTGTTGTTTTTAGATTATTTTTGCTCTCCAATATGTGGATTCCTCCATTTTATTAATATATATTTTTCATTGGCTAAAGATTTATATTTTTACATTCAATTCTTTAGTTGATTATTTGGGGAAGTCACACTGTTGTTTATAGGTTGCTATATATATTGGGGTGTGCCCATTCATAGGTCTGGTATTTTTTGATATTTTTTAATAATAAAAAATGTAGTAGGAATGTTTCATTAATATATCTTTTTCTTAAGTTATTGTTTTAATTGCGTAAACTGTACGTACATTTCTATTAATTAAGGTAATCGACTGTAGAGAATGTCAGGTTTTCATATGATTTCAGCTCATACAGTTGGTAAAACTTGACTCTTTTTTATTAATAATGTCAATGTATAAAGTAAGGAATGCACTTCCAAATTACAGATCAATATCAAGTCTGCCAAAATTCAGCTATATTTATTTTACACCTCAACAGAGCTAACTAGCTACCAGAAAAAATGTGCTGAACCCCTAAAATGGGGATTATAGAATGTTCCCTATGTTTAAGAGCAAAGATGGTGCTCAGTCATACATTAGAAACCCATGTTTTAAAAGGAGTTTTTCTATCTAAACTGAATATATTAAAAGTGTTAGTGTTGTATTGACAGGAAAAGTTCAGGTTTCGCATCTCATTGCATTGCACTGAGGCGAGCAGCCTATTATCAGTAAGGAACCATTCCTTCCCAACAACTGGCTGTTCATTCAGTGGAGGCGAAGAGCTGCATTTACAAGCAGCAATCACCTCCATTGTATGAATTATACAGATTCACTGTTTCTGGGCAGAAGATCATGCTGTCTAAACACTGGCCCTGTCCCTAGCACATGAGCGCTTGCCACATATCTCCCTGTGCTCATCTCACAGGACAATAGCGGTGAGCATGTGTGATCAGGGTTTTATAGGGCTGTGATATCACAGGGGATGGCTACCTGCAGGTTGGCTGGCTGCACAGCATTGTGGGTCATATGCGTTTTTTTTCGGGCTTCTTACTTTAACCTTGTAACACGTGCAGCCGCCATTTTAGGAAAACCTGATTTGTTACCACACTGTACTTCATGTTTCCTCATGAACTCCATCCCTACAGAGATTCAGCTGAAGATCTTATCAGCTGTATACAGGATCCCTGACAAATAGAAGAGGAGGATGAGGCAGCTCTTTACCTTAGTGTTCTGAAGTAACTTGTCCTTCTGTGTGATTAGGACAGGTTTTGTTTGTACTAATATGATGGTGGCCATTTTATTTTCCCTGATGATTGCTCCCAGACAAAACAAGCCATTATAACTAATAAAAAGTATTTGGGTATATATTTATAATAAAGTAATATTTAAGTATGTTCAATAAAATAAGATACCGAGACAGCTGTCTGAAGATGAGGTGCTGTTTATTCCTGTTTAAAAGGTCGAACATTGACTTATAGGATAGCTACCTTACATCTGGTGGCATTAGAGACAGTGTCTGCCAAGAACTCATTTGCATACCCTCTTCCCAGAATTCCAGAGAAGCATTGCCTGGCTCCTCATGCCATTTAGGTGCTTTCCATAAGAAGATATAGCATCCCCGAATCCTTACCTAGGCGTCTCACCCAGTACTCTTTGCTTTATTTTATGCATTTACAGATGTAGCAGGGTTAACACACAAACTCTTAACTTATCGCGTTATCTTGAAACAAAAGCCATTGAAAATCAATTGAAGGTGTTTGCTTCACGCATTTAGTTTAGATAACACATGTCATAAAGCATGTGTGTTAACTCTACAACATCCTTATATAGATAGCGCTGTCACATTCCGCTGTCGCCAATGGGTCTCACAATATAAGTTCCCTATCAGTATGTCTTTGGAGTGTGGAAGGAAATCGGAGTACCCGGAGCAAACCCACACAAACATGGGGAGAACATACAAACTCCATGCAGATGTTGTCCTTGGTCAGATTCAAACCCAGGACCCCAGTGCTGCAAGGCACCAGTCCAAACCACTGAGCAACTGTGCTTTGCACTGATGAGAGGCAATCACTTTGAAACAGCTGTCTGCAGATGAGATGCTGGCTTAATTATTATCGTGTCTCAGGGCTTGTTTTAAAGATCAAACTTTGACTTATAGGACAGCTACCTTACATCTGCTGGCATTAGAGGCAGAGCTTACTAAGAGCTTATTTTAATACCCTCTTCCGCTTTACGGGGAAATTCACACATATCCATCCTGCCATTAAAGAACATTTTGGATAATGCAAACACACAGTGTTGCATTATCATTAAACATTTTACCAGTGTTATACATTCATGTAGTTTGAATTTAATGTTGTAATTTAGTATGCTGTGTGCGAGATGTAAGCAGGCAGTGATGGGTGACCACCTTATTTTATAATTATACAGTAGTTTATAGCTACAATAACTTCCTATAAGCAGCTCTTTGTAAAGTTAAAATACAAGAAAACTGCTATTGCATTTCACATACACTCCAGTAATAAGTATGCTCATACCATTGTAATAAAGCATAAAAAGTGGTATTTTGCTCATGAATCAGTTTTATTACAGTTATAATATAAAATGGAGTTATGGATATATTAGTATGTAAGAGTTTGTCTTCTATATCCATGGAATTCTAAAATGTCAAAAACAATAAAGTGTCTCTTGGAAGTTATTTGGTCTTAAAGAAATCACTCTAAATGTACAGTACACTTGAACTTGGTAGAAAGTACTGACTGGAGTTTCACAATTTCAATCTGTCTTTTGTATTACTTTGTTGACCTTTCATTCTTATCTGCTGCAGGTCTGTCCACAGAAGGCACGGTTGGAGAAATTTCAGTTCAAGTGGATATCTTCACTCATCCTGGAAATGGAGAACACAAGATTACAGTAAAAAGTATGATGGAATTGAGACACATACTTTCATAGCCGGATGTCTAATGTCAGCATTATTTCTTATTATAACAGGCTGATGCTATGAAGCCAATAAAACAAGAAGCTCTTTGTCATGTCTCTACAGATCACTTGACGTTCAGTCATTTATAAAGATGTAGCAAACATGAGGGTACAGCCTTATTGCTGAGTACTGTTATCCTTCACTTCCAAGAAACATATGAAGCTGAACTCTTGTTCTGCTAGCTAATGTTCTTTTTAGCATCCCAGATACAACTATATATATATATATATATATATATATATATATATATATATATATATATATATTTCCCTGTCACCTTATATATACTTATATATAAATAGTCCAAAATCATGGTGGCAGATACCCTTTAAGGCCTGTAGTATTCAAAGGCCCAGAGATTGGTGGTGATCTGACTCCAGGTACCCCGCCGATTAGCTGTTTAAAGGGGCCTCCACACTCACGTCCTCTTTAGTGTTTATCTGCATACTGTCTACATGGTAGATGTGGTAGACTGCAGAGTACTTACAGCTTCCTCTCACATTCAAGTGAATGGGATAAACATATGTAATTACATTGCACTGTCACCACAATGTAGTGTACATGAAGAGGACGGAGGCGCAGGGGTATCAGGAGTTGGACCCCCACTGGTCTGATAACAATGACCTATTCTGAGGATAGGTCATCAATATCATGAAACCAGACAACCCCTTTAAGACCTTGCAGTATTTTAAGAGGATCTGTCATTTCTACTGTCACGTCTCTATTTTAATATAGATGTAGCCAGTGGCGTACATAGAGAAGTAAGGGCCCCAAAGCAAGGATCAAACCAGGCCCCCCATACAGGACAGAAAAGTTTCTGCCTAAACCCCTTTCAATGACCCTTGGGCCATTTTTCCACTGCCTCATTTGCTAAAAGTTGTTCATTTAGAGGGTAGAGTCCTGACCACGTTTTCACTCCCAGTAGAAGAGGAGATAATCTCAATAAGACTGGGCCCCCACTTGCCCTGGGCCCCATAGCAGTCGCATGGTCTGCCACCATAGTAGTTACGCCCCTGAATGTAGCAAATTACGCCACTACTCTATTTGTGCTATAGTATTTGTGTGGTACATTTTTCTGTTATTCCTCCTGGAAATGTAAGATTAATGTGACAACTGGATGTTACCGTTCTGCTTGTCCTATCAGTGCTAACAATGTCAGACTGTGTAGGGCTTGTATGATGGTAATTCCAAAAAGAACCTGATTTACTGCTTCAACATTTTATTCCTCTAAAAAAAAAAGAAGCCATCACCAGGAAGTCAGGAACCTTTAACACTCCAGCAAACTACAACTCCCAGCATGCACACTTGCTCGGCTGTTCTTGGAATTTCTATAGAAGAGAATGGAGCGCACTGGGAGTTGTAGTTTCACAACAGCTGGCGTGCCGGAAGTTTCTGACTTCTGCTGTATTCTTTGCAGACTTCTTGCTGGTTTCAGACAGACTCTTGGAAACTGTCTGTGCTCCAGACAGTGAACATGGGTATTTTACACAGAGTCTTTCAGGATAAAATAATACAAGTAGAACATGCTAAACATGGGTCATGTGGAAAATCTTTCATGTGAAGATGCACATTCAATTGAATAGACAACTGTTCAGACCTGGTGTTCATTATTGTAAACTCGGACAGGATCCGGACAGTACAAATGCCCATGTGAATTTAGCCTAACCTAGCCTATTATCTTAGTAATATAATGACAGCCTTTCTAGAACAAAGTGAGTAATGGATAATAATATTGTATCATTGTCATTTGCCTCTCTTTTTCTAGTTGTGGCACTTAATGGATTACAATGGCAAACCACAGCTATGTTCCGGCCTTTTGTTGAAGTCTTCGCATTAGGTCCCAGTCTTGGTGATAAGAAAAGGAAATATGGTACAAAGACAAAGAGTAACACTTGGTCACCAAAATACAACGAGATTTTCAATTTGTAAGTCCTTACTAATATGATGCATTACATGTTGATTATAGTTGTGTACTATAAAAGATGTGTTAAAATATGAGCTTAGACATAGTATAGACTTACTTTTTCCAGGGGCGGGTGTACAGGAAGCAGATGCTACCGGGCCCAGGAGCCTGAGGGGGCTCCAAAACTCCTCTGTCACATAAGAAGACAATAGCATAATAGAAAGCACAATGCACTGAGGCACAGGGTCTTCAGGTTGAACCTTTGCTTTATACTGTAGCTACAGATTACTATGTTGGCTTCTTTGAAATATCAATTTGTCTCATCAAGCAGTTCTGCAGCTGTGATGGGGTGTCCCCGAAACTGAGGTTGCTTCCCCCGCTACTCGATCGAGAGGCCTGAACATGTTGGCCAGCCCTGACAATCTCTCACCCGGGCTGTCGAACCAAGGAGTGGGGCAAACGCAGAGGCTCTACTCTGCTGCTGGAGCAGCAATTGCGCATGTGCCACTAGACTTCCGGATACAATGATAGAAGTATAATTTATGCTACAGGCACTCCAACAGCACCTCAGTAACTTGTGGTTCATCAGTTCTCCTGCTGATCCTAGCCATGTGCCACTTTAAGCAGTCGTTTAGGAGTTAAACCCATAAGGCCATGTATAGTCATATATAGTAATTAACGTTGAGCGAATCAGGTTTCGACTGCTCTATCTGAACCCGATTCATTTCAAAGCTTCATTTATAATATGTGCTCTGTACCATAGTAAGATGTCTGGACCTCCGCTGAGGCCTTCTTCTTCTAGCCACAAGTAATGCAAGGCTTGTCTAGTCTCGTGCCTATGACGTTACAGTTCGGTTCTGAGCATACATTACTGTTTTTAAAATCCAAAGCTGAACGTGGGTTTGTGACTTATTAACAAAGCCGAGTTAAGCTTCAGATTTTGAAACAGTAATGTATGCGCAGAGCTGAACTGTAACGTCACAGGCATGAGAATAAGCAAGCCTCGCGTTACTTGTGGCTAGAAGAAGAAGGCCTCAGCGGAGTCCCTACATCTTACTATGGTACGGAGTGCATATTATAAATTAAGCTTTGAAACGAGTAGGGTTCAGATGGAGCAGCCTGATTCGCTCAACACCAATGGTAATAATACATACGCTTATATACTCAATTGATTTCAAATCTCGATAAACATTCTTACTAACATTGCAAATAAAGGTGCTTCGTGTTGCCCAATAATCTTGATAAGTTGTAATTCATGCAGTAATATAATCAGTAGTATATGATCTTCAGACTTCCTTTGTAGCAGGCAGCAACATTATTAGGTAGCACAGCATGTCTTACACAGATTCATCGCCACCTACTGGTCATAACTTAAAAAGTGATGTGCTTGCTTAGAATAGGGATCAGCAACCTCCGGCACTCCAGCTGTTGTTAAACTACAACTCCCAGAATCCTCCTTTCACATCCATGCTAGTTACAAGAACTGCTGAGTAAGTGTGCATGCTGGTAGTTGTAGTTTCACAGCAGCTGGAGAGCCAAAGGTTGCTGATTCCTGCCTTAGAACAATAATACTTTCAGAATGTGCAAATCATATTCTGAATAATCTGTCACATAAGTGAAAACCAATATAAAGGGTAAAGACTGGATGTCAAGTAATAATTGCCATTAAAGTGCAATAAGCCTATTGTGACAAATATAATATACAAACAGTAAATGTACAAAGAAAACGGTAAACACACACCCCATAAAGTTTTCTGCCTAAGGAGCTAGTTTTACTTAGAAAATCTATGAAACTGCATTATTCCCTCACAGTATGATCTGAACTAATGTGAGTGTAAAATCAGCATAGCAGTTTTATATACGAGGTTATGGAGCCATGACTGCAATACATGATCACAGTCTCTAAAACTGGGCGATAAATGCCCATAGCTGTATTCAAGAGCTGATCTTACAGGCACGAACCTACATTTGGTACGTAACAATGGAATACAATCTATACTGCACATTGCATTGAGCGCAGTGTAAGTTCAAGATGCCCATCAGGCGTATACTACCCAGAATTCACTTAAACGTGACACTTATTACTGCAGAGTTTATGAGGAGCAGATGTTTATCCCAATGGAAATGCCCACAGGCAGCCTGGACGCAGTGCAGTGGGAATAACTGCTGATGTCTATCATATGTCCTTGATAGATTCATGATAAACGAGGCTAGGTCTGTTTATTGGTGATTTATGACATGGATCTTTATTCATTTAAAGGGACTGTGTCATCAATAATTTATTCTGCCAGTTAAAACCAGATAGTGACATATATCCTTTTTTAGTAATCTGGTTTCAGAATGTTTTATTCTATTTTATGAACATGATTATTAGAGATATGCTTTACAGCAGCCACCATGGGCCATAGACACAATCGCCAGGAGGAGACCTCATTGACTACTGTTGGAGAGTTTTCTTGGCATGCTCTGCGTGTCCTGTGCAGAGGTCAGGAGGGAGTAGATGTTATAGCGCCGCTCTGCTGTCCATGGTGGGCATGGGTACCATAGCTTCTGTTTCAGCGGTCCGGACTCGCCGGCCCTCCTCTACCCTCCAGGAGCAGGCCTGGCCACGGGAATCCTATGAGTTGTCTCATGCTTCAGGTTGCTGGCAAGGCCTCTCCAGTCTCCCCTTAGAGTGTGAGCATGCTCCCTGGTTCTTAAGTGGCCAGCATGTATGCATCCTAATCCTAACCAGCCAATGGCGGGTCTGAGGTACTTAAGGCACCTTCCCCTGTAAAAGGGTGCCTGAGCAATGGGTTAATCTAGCTTTCTAGTTCCAGGGAAAGTGTGCTTTTTCACTTTGTGCTTTGTCTGACCATGTGCTGACTTCTGCCTGATACTTGACTCTGACTTTCTGCTACCTGGTTCATTGTATTAAATCTTCTATGCCTGTCTTTCAAACTTTTTTACAATTCTTATGTATTCTGCCTGCCCTTACCTTGACCTGTTACTTACGAATTTTGCTTTTCTCTTCTGTGTTACAAAACAGTGTCTTTTGACCCCTGTAGGTCAGCAGCCAACCATATAGAGACTGCTTCATGAGTTAGTAGCCTGGTACATTTCCTGCAATGAAGTCCAAAGTCCAGTTTGAAACTCTTGCTGTACAGGGATGGAGCACCTGGTGGTCTCCATTCCTGTATAGCGCGTGCTCAGACATAAATATGATATAAATTTCACTGTCTGGACTGTCATTCAAAGAGGTGGGTGCAATGGCCTTGCATTCATTGTGCCAAGGGACTAATATAGATATTATAAAACAGTTATTTTCTTAACATTGTGGCCAACTATTGAGACGGGACCAGCAGCATTGCATTCAGCTGACAAGCGCACATCTTGCATGTCAGCCAGATTGCTTCTTTCCGTGGAGTTACACAGACCAGCTAATGGGTAAGGTTTGCAGTGTCAGACCCCCCGCTGATCACCTAGTGATGGCCTATCCTGATGATAAAAACCCTGGACAACCCCTTTAAAGAATAATAAAAGGAGGTATGAAAAGTGCTTCACACCTCCTACACATGACCATACTATAGATTAGTGTTGTACAGATCTGTAAGATGGTACCAATAGAACTCTATGAGGCTACCTTCGAATGACTTAGATTTCATAGAGGCATGGACCTCAGGAGAGGTCATCAATATGGAACCAAAAGGACACTGTATAGATATGCTGTACCGAGTGTAACTATGTTCAGGTATGAAACAATGCAGCAAGTATTATTTATGAATTTGCAATGGAAATAAAGATCCTATTAAGACCAGATTACACACATTTCATTCCTGAAAAAGACGTGATTCCTAAGGAAAATGAATAAGAAAAATGGGCTATGATTAAAACAGTGAAAACGACTGCAGGGCAAAAGAAATAGCAGGAGTCTAGGATATTTCATTAGTGAAGATGGAATATTTCAAACTTTTTTACAATTCATATTTTTATGAGTATGAGTGAGTCTTGAAGTGGGATTAAAATTTGGCTCTTGTACCTTATTAATTTTTCTTTATTCTCCTCCAGCATTCTAAGCAATGAAGAAAGCCCAGCGGCCTATGAACTTCACCTCTGTGTGAAGGATTACTGCTTCGCCAGGGAAGATCGGATTATAGGAATGACAGTTATCCAGCTGAAGGGCATTGTGGAGAAAGGCAACTGTGCATCCTGGTACCCCCTGATGAAAAACATCTGCATGGATGAAACCGGACTGACAATCCTGCGAATACTTTCTCAACGCTCCAACGATGAAGTTGCTAAGGAGTTTGTAAGACTGAAATCAGACACCCGGTCTCTGGAGGAGATCTAGAATGTGTTGCCGCATGGGAGAACCCACCCAACAAAACTCTTCTAGAAAAAATACCATGAAACATTGATACGGTGTTGTTATTTGATCGTGTATGCATGTGAAAATCAGTGGGAATGTTTATTTAATATGTTTCCGTGTTTGCTAGTACACCAGTACTATATTTGCAAGGCGTGTTGAAGAAGACGTGTACCTTCTTTTTATATGAATGACATTGGGCAAGGACTAGTTCCCATAAAGTGCCAAAATCTACACCTAAAACTGAAATGAGCTCATGGTCTTTTTGGTAATCATTGTTTTCCTACCATTTTCCAACCTTGTTGAGTCGTATTTGTTAAATATGCGTCTCTCTGCAGTCCATTTATCCAATGATTTGCTGACATAATGTTGCTTTTTTATTTTACTTTTTGCAGAAGAACTTATTGTATGTTGCTGAATGGTTTGCAATTTTATAACTCCATTCCTGAATAGAGATGTTACTTTTCATATAAATAAAGGATGGGGCTATTTTATGCATCTTCTACACAAACCTTCTGGTATATCACTGTGAAGACAAACTGTACAAATCTCGCTTCTAAAACTTATTATTGTCCACCCTTATAAAGTAGTTTCTCTTTCTGTGTATTCCAGTTCTTTAATGGATCTCTTTACCTACGGTAGTAATAATAGTGCACACAGCATCCTGGGGAAGGGAAAGACTTTGTACATTTGTATGAAACATGTCAGGATTCTGTGATACGTCATTCCCTGTGTTTTGCTCACGCCATCAGATCAGCTTCTTGTCACTTACAGCAATGGGATATTTTCCATAAAATTTGCAGTATTTTTGTATGGTGCAAAAAGGAATGATATAACATTCCATAAAGTCAACCTATCATTTATCCTGTGTGTATGTGCTTGAAACATTGTACTGAATACCAAGGATATTGGCCTGAACTGTGTACAGCTGAGTGTTGTCTGGACCATAAGAAAATGGTGTTGTCACAGGCAGGGAAAATGTTGCATTGTATATTTAGCTGCAAATTCAGTCAAGTGTCTCTTTTTAAAAAAAATCTACAGTTTGTACTTATGCAACATAAAATGTATTGCACTGAGGCAAGTCATGTCATGTAAATATATTTAGTGAGATATTATTGTAAAATAAAATATGAAGAAACCTCATACAGTTTGATGTTTTGAATGTTTTTATGATGTATTTGAAAGACAATCGGGGGGCACACTGACTATATTATGGAGTGCAGGGATGGTTCAAAAGACAATGAGTGCAACAAAATATGGCCCAAGAGGCCAAAGCGAACCAACATAAGATGCACATCCCAATATAAAATAAATAAAGATATGTTTATTAGAAAAACAGTGCTCACAAAGATTAAAAATTGTATACAATAATCAAGTGCTAGTGCGGTATCACCAACACACAAACAGGAGCCAACCAGGTCACAAAATCAGACCAAACATGTATAATCCGAGGCAATACAACAAATCCATGAGGGCATGAAAAGTGTCAAATGAATCAAATGAATAAGTGAATGATAACGCAGCATCACAAGTAATAAACGATACCTAATCCCATGGAAAGAAATTATAAGAGTCCCCGGATCAGTGTGGCATTCCTGAAAGAATTGAGCAACCACCCCACGTGTATCGCTGGCACATTCGGCTTCCTCAGGGGTAACAACTGAGTGACCAAATTGTCCTTAATATAGCAGTGTGGGAACATAATCATGAATAATAATATAATGAATATAGATACCTGAAAAAATCACCTGAATCACCTCAGGTGATTTTGTCAGGTGTTTTTTTACAACCAGTCTTTTTTTACTTGTCTTCCAGTGATGATATCATGTACATCCACATGACTGCTGTAGCCAATCACTGGCATCAGCAGTCTTGTGTTCATGTAGGTAGTGTTCATGTAGGTATGACCACTGAGTCCAGTGATTGGCTGCAAGATTCATGTGCAAGTACGGCACGTCATTGCAGCTCCGCAGTAAATTACATTGAGACAGTGGGGGATTTAACAGGTAAGTACTGGTCAATTTTTTTTAAAATCATGGACAATTCTATTAACTCTAATAGTTTTCAATGGTCCATATCTAATATACTTTGGATAGCCTCCATTTATCAGGCATATCCTCCAGGCATTAGATGTTATCTTTGAGATAAACCACCGAGAGAAGCAGGATGGTCGTTTTGACAAATTGCTCACCGTCTAGGCTGGTCTGACCTAGCTGTTAGGAGGTGTTTGGAGCAACGATTATGTGAGGCCATGCTGAACACATAATGAACAGGCTGTGGACAGCCCAGGCAGACCACCAGTAGAGAAGTTTAGATCTGCCAGCAAGCACAATCAGCTCCCACAGTTTTGTTGTCCACCATCTAGACCAGGGATCAGCAACCTTCGGCACTACAGCTGCTGTGAAACTACAACTGCTAGCATGCACACTACTCAGCAGTTCTTGTAACTCCAATGGAAGTTAAAGGAGGATTTTGGGAGTTGTAGTTTCAGAACAGCTCTAGTGCTGGAGGTTGCTGATCCCTGATCTAGACATAGTTGATACTTCCATGTCCTTCTATTGACAGCCAGCCACCATCGCCTTTGTTTGCTGTGGAGTCGTGAATGAGAAATGGCCTGGAACCATATCTGTTTGGGATCCGATGAGGGTCAGGTTGGAGTAAGGAGGTTTCTTAGTGAGAGATAAAACCCTGTCCTTGCTGTGGAGCGACACACTGCCCCAACCGCTGGTGTGATGATCCGGGGAGCCAGCAAATAAGACAGTTGGTCACCCATAGTAGTGACAGGCCACATTCGTTGTCTCTGATGGCAGGGCTTCCAACTGGCATGTTTCAGCAGGATAATGCTCACCCACACACAACAAGGGTTTCCTAGGAATCTCTCCACTAGATTGCAACACTTCCTTGGCCTGCCCAGTCATCAGATTTATCATCAATCAAGCATTTATGGGACCAGTTGGGTCACCAATTTCAGCGTCCTATAAGTGTGCAGGATCTGCAGGTCCAACTGCAACATCTGTGGGCAAATGTTCCACAGGATGCCGTATTGAACCTGTATGCATCCATGCCCAACCATATTTCATCTTGTATCCAGGCTAGAGGTGGTTCAACAGAGTACTAGAGTCTTATTTCAATTGTATAGTTTTCCCCAATCAACGTATCTTTTTACTCTGATATCGTAATTACTTGCATATATCATCATTAAATTCACACATATAATGTTTCCTTTGATTTCAATAACTCTTGGATGCATTATTGTTTGTCTTTAAGTGTATTTCTGCCACCTCAGAAATATGGCATGAGCAGGGAAAAGGTGCAGATTTTGCCACAAAACCCCTTTGCAACAAAATATGCACCTTAAATACACCAAAAAGTGGCATATATTTATTAATAAGTGACCCCTTTATTTTTTCAATCATTCTATAACAATCATTTAACAGAAAAGTCTTGGATTAAAAATGGACTGTTTAATATATAGTAACTAAATAATGCTGATCAGAAAAAAACACCCAGACGGGACAATCATAATATTCTTAAATGAAATATGATTTTGATGTCCACACTTAATGTGGTATTAATAATATCCTCAGGATAGGTCATCAATATCAGATCGACATCCAGCACCCCTGCCAATCAGCTGTTTGAAGAGAAAGCAGAGCTCATACGAACACTGCCTTCCCTTCATTGTTTACCTGCTCGCTGCAGAAATTGCAGTGGTGAGTAAGTGTAATTACAAGTATGGTATCCCCATTTACATCTATGGGACAGCTCCTGTCTATTCAAGTAGACTTGTAATTACACCTGCTCACCACTGCAATTGCTAGGGCAAGCAGGTAAACAGAGCAGAGAGGGTAGCGCTGCCTTCTCTTCAAACAGTTGATCGACAGGGGGGGGGGGTGTAGGACCCCCACCAATCTGATATTTATTACCTATCTGATTACATCTTCTTCACAAATTAGAGATGGGTGCTTCCACCAAACTAGAAGTGAGGTATATGAATTTTCACATAAAAGTTCATTGAATGCCATTGACTACTCTGGTAATGCAATATGAGTCTTGGCAGTTTGCCATAACTTCAATTTCTTACTCACATTTGGTAAAGCAGAAAGTCGAAACAGGAATGATATGAGCACTGCCCTCCTACTGCTGATTGACAGCTTTCTCCCTATTACTATGTGTAGACAGAAAACTGTAAATCAGAGCACACCACTCATGAATACCGAGGACCCCAATGCTTGACTGCACTTGATAACTTGTGATTGTATGAAAACTACTGCACATTTACAAGTAAGTGAGATGGCCCTGGACAATATTGCATAGTAAAGAATACAATACCTGTATTTGGGCTTGTGATGTCAGTAGTCATGTATTGTATTCAACATTTTTCAGACCAGGCAATTCTTTTCCAATCTTCAAGTACTCAGTTTCCAAGAGAGAACTTTATCTTTAGTTCTCTATTCTAAGATAATGAGATTATAACCATGTGTTCTTGCTGCTGTGGGCCAACCCCTTCACTGCAATGTTTAAATGCTGATTCTACTAGTGTAACACATGGTTATTCACGTTACTATCTCCCCATTCTGATTTGTCAATTCTTATACATGTGGAGCCTGTCTCCTTGAATTAATTTTAGACCTGTTGGCACAGAGAGAGGTATCATGTAGAGTATGTTTCCATCTAGAAAGAGATCACCATGCCGTAGTGGATGGCCACAAATTATTTTGATTAAGATCTATTTGCTAAATGTCTTACATTCAGTTAATGAATATAGCATTAGTTTATATATCCTATTTTGCTGTTGCATTGTGTTCACTTTTACAAGGGCAGTTGAGTAGTTTATAAAATTTAAAGGGGACCTTTCACCACTCCTGACATGCCTGTTTTAATAGCTCCATGCATTCCCCATGTACTAACAATTCTGAAGCATCTATTCTTATGTCTCTATGTTGTGCCATTCCTTTATTATTTGCACTAGAAGTTATGAATTGCTATTTGTCTTCAGTAAAGGAACAGAGGGGAGGTAACCAGCTGGGGGCGTGTACCTCCACAGACTGACTCTAGCCAATCAGTGCTGCCATGTTCAGACTGTGCAGATACACACCCCCAACTGGTCACCTCCCCTCTGTTCCTTTGCTGAAGACAAATAGCAATTTATTCATAACTTCTAGTGCAAATAATAAAGGAATGGCACATCATAGAGCCACATCATTAAGCACTGTGCCTTAGGATTCTTGTTAGGCCAATTTTGACAGTCAATCAATTAGATACAAGTTGATTGATACTTATTTAAAGGGAGTCTTTCACCTGTTTTTCACCTATATAACTGCCCCACAGAAGATTGCAGACACATCCCAGGCATACCTGTGTGCACTTTGTGTCTGTATTCCATGTTGAGAAAAAGTTCTTTTATTCTGCAGGAAAACAGTTCCCAAGTGCCCAGCTGAAAGTGAAACTAAAAACAGCTTCCTCTCCTGACTCGATTTCTAACAGCTATATCTTCTGATGGATATAATGATTTGAGTTTGGTATCTGCAGCACCCAACCACAGGGGAACACGTGAGGCTAGGTAATGGGTGGTCACAGTGTCTACGGTGTTGCCAGTAGCTGCTCACGGTTTGATGGTAACTCCTGGGCTGGAGACAGCTACGTGGGAGGAAAGACACCGTTTCCTCCGGGGCACCTCTGGTCCACAGGAACACTGCCGGATGGTGAGGCGAGGGGCCCTTGATGGTTTTGGGTATTTTAGGGTGTCTGTCGGCAGGGTCCTGGTGATTTGTCATGACGCCAGCATCCGTGGGACGCAAAGTTTGAAGTATAAGTAAAGAAGAGGCAGCTTTCTTAAACAATTGACAACTTTTACTTTTGCCTTGAGATGAGGTAGCATAAGTTACAATTATCTTCAATAGGCAAGGATGATATGAATGCTGCAAAAAACTCCCTTTAAAGGGAACCTGTCATCTCCGAAACACCCCCTGAACTAGAGTAAGCGTTGTATAGTGTAAGTGATGCTGAATCCGAATATGTAATTTTTATCTTCATACTCACTTCCATTCTGACGCTGTGCTCCCACAAACCTGCAGTAAAATGCACTTAGTGGACTCCAATGCTCACTCACATAATGGAGAGGACTCAAAGAAGAGTCCATTTTACTGCTGGTTTGTGGGAGCACAGCGTCAGAATGGAAGTGAGTATGAAGATAAAACTTACATATTCGGATTCAGCATCATTTAGACTATACATCTCTTACTCTAGTTCAGGGGGTGTTTCGGAGATGACAGGTTTCCTTTAAGGCTGTTACTTGAGTATTGTGCACTTTAAGTTACGCTGTTACTTTAAATCCTGTTACTCTTATCTCCTCTCAGTCCATCCTTTTGTAGACTAGTCTTGGCTCTGGATAATACTTTTGAATATATTTCAAGATAGCAATCCTTCACATGGCAGGAATTAATACATCTGCGCACTATTGCAGGGATGCTTACAACATGCAGTTGCGACCTGACTGCCCGGAGAGTTAACAGTAGGTACAAATTACAACTTGACCTGAGCTGTAGAGTGAGTGTCCAGGAGCTGTGGAGCTACTGTATTTCCTAGTCACTATGTGTGCTGACAAAGTCCATGATGCTGATAAGCACAGCAGTTACCTTTGACAGGCTTGAGTTAATCAGGTCTTTTGCCAGTTGCTACAAACAAATTTAGCTGGAATGGCACTCCTTGGTTTAGCAATGGTGCTCAATGATCGGGCTAGTACCCAATATATATAAAGAGTAAAATCACGGCACTCCAAGAGTTTGTTAAATTATCAAATTCGGAACGCTTTATTAGGTTTGGTTACCACATATAGGAACAAAGGCCAACGTTTCGGTCCTCCCGGACCTTGATCACGGCCGTTGATGTAAGTGGGAGTAAATAATTGAGCGTCCGTCCGTTTTGCCAGTTGCTAGCCGCTTAGAAGTGGTAAGTGTCAACATAGATACCTGACTTGGCCAGGGCAGGCAAAATTGACAGCCTGTAGGATGACTTTCTTCTCCTGCACTTTGCTTAAGTTACTTGCAGTTGCTGAGCTCCTTCTGAGCTGACTGACTACATGGTTGTTCTGACTAACTGCACTGGACTTCCTGTTCTAACCCGTGGGTATATATATATATATATATATATATATATATATATATATATATATATACATGTTACACAACATTTATAATGTCAGCCTGGGTGCTTCTTGCAGCTATAAAATAGGCAATATGACAAGTACAATAAATGGAATTGACATGGCTATAAAAAATACCCAAAAATACAAATAGTTTGCTGTGTCCCTTTGCACACATTATATGTGGGACACTGCATATCATTTGAAAGCTTGGGATGTCAGCTTTCAAAAAAGGTCAGAACTAGAGATGAGCGAGCATACTCGTCCGAGCTTGATACTCGTTCGAGTATTAGGGTACTCGTAAGTGCTCGCTACTCGGACGAGTATCTCGCCATGCTCGAGGAAATGGCATCTCCCGCCTTTTGAATTTTTGGCAGCTATAAACTCAGCCAATCACAATCCAGGAGACTCTGCGGTACACCCAGCATCACGTGGGGCCCTTACATGTCGATAGCAGTGGTTGGCTAGCCTGATCAGGTAACCCTGGAATGTACTAGTGACTGCCCGCGGTGCTCGGCTCAGTCGCTGCCTGGATGCCGTTAGGGACAGATCTGCAGTGTGATACAGGGAGAGTGTTAGGGTGTTCTACTAGATTTGTGTTAGGCAGGAGAGATTTTAAAAGAACCCAACAGCCCTTGTTAGGGCTACAAGACCCTTTTTTTTATCTGCTTGTGGCTGGGCTTGCTGGCACTAGTAGTGCAGCTACCGCCATATTTGCAGCATTTTGCAGGGAGACTGGAAAAAGTTTATTTTTTGGCTCTCAGTGACACACATCCATTTCAAACAGCTAAGTGGGACAATTTTTTGTGTTTCATTGAAATAGGCACAGTCTGCAGAAGATTTTTTTCTGTCTAACTGATAGATAATGGAAGTCACTGTACAAAATCCTTTTGTTTGCTCTCAGTGATACAAATCCATTTCATACAGCTGTGTGGAACCATTCTGTGTGTCACAGTTCAGCTGGCCAGTCACCACAAACCACAATCCGTATTTTCGGTCCAGGTGACCCATAATGTACGTCACGTAATCAAATACGGTCTTTTGCTCTCACTGATACAGCTACATTAGAAAAATCTGAGTGCGATCTGTTAAACTCCCTTCACTCACTAGTGACCAGATGAGCCAACTAGAACTCCCTATTACTGAACAAGAAGCTAGACAGGCTATAAAAGGAATTAAAAAAGGGAAAGCTCCAGGACCTGACGGATTCTCAGGAGAATACTATCTGACATTCTTAGACCAATTAGCACCTTACCTGAACAATGTCTTTAATTCTGCTATGACCTCTGGTACATTCCCTGCAGAAATGCTTAAAGCCACCATAGTCACTCTCCCAAAGCCTGGCAAACCTCCCACTGACCCGGCTAATTTTACGCCGATTTCTCTGCTGAACGCAGACGTAAAAGTATATGCAAAGGTCTTAGCCAACCCTCTTTTGCCTTTACTGCCCAAATTTGTACAGGGCGACCAAGTAGGGTTTACCAAGGGGAGACAATCTCCTAATGGTACCCACAGACTTATCAATATCATACACTGGGCAAATAGAAAACGCATCCCTTCACTGCTGCTCTCACTGGACGCCGAGAAGGCATTTGACCGGATTAACTGGTCGTATGCCTTCTCGGCTCTGGAATGGTTTGGATTCCGGGCAAACACTATTAGCGCCATAAAGGCATTGTACTCAACCCCTTCAGCGCAGATGTTAGTTAATGGGATTTTGTCTCAAGCTTTCCATATCACAAATGGTACAAGACAGGGATGCCCCTTATCCCCATTGATCTTTACACTGGTAATGGAACCATTTGCGGCTATGGTGAGGAATTCTCCTGACATTAAGGGTATATCTACTTTTTCCCAGGAGCATAAGATTAATTTGTTTGCAGACGACGTAATATTAATTCTCTCTAACCCATTGCAATCCCTTCAGAAAGTAGATGAGTTAATAGGACTCTTCAGCAAAGTCTCATATTACAAGGTCAATGTCCATAAATCGCAGATTATGGCGTTACAGATGTCATCCCATGATAAGAAAAGTATTTCAACATTATTCCCCTATCAGTGGGCGGAAGATTCCATTCCGTACTTAGGGATCCACCTAACACCTGCTACACACCAATTGGTCAAAGCCAATTTCCCTCCACTCGTCGCCTCACTAGACACAGAGATGAAAAGATTGACACGCTTTGAACTAAGCTGGATGGGGCGAATTGTCCTATTTAAAATGCTCATATTACCTCGTATCCTATATGTACTCAGGACACTTCCCATTATCCTCCCACGCTCAATTTTCCTGTCACTCCGACAACAGATGACATCCTTCATATGGCAGGGGAAAAAACCTAGGGTGGCGTACTCCATACTGACCAGAGCTAAACAGAATGGGGGCATGGGTCTTCCTGACTTGGAGGGATACTACCCTGCCTTCTTGGTGGATCAATCTAAGCATTGGATCAACAAAGATGGCACAAAGCTTTGGCCATCTATTGAAGCCAAGATGACAGGGGTTGAACATCTAGATGTACTACTAGGCATACAAGGCCAAAAACAGCCACACTCTGACACGCTCCCGTCCACGGTTTCCGCGTCACTACAAGCGTGGAGAACTGGATGCACCGGGATGGCCACAACAGAACCTAAGACTAAAATACAGATTAGGTTAAATGCTTTGAAGGCATACTTACCAGACCTATCCCTGGACAAATGGAATCAAAATAATATAACTTTTCTCTCCGATATTACCACTAAGGAGGGGATATTACCTTTTTAATCACTAAGCAGCAAATATGGCTTGCCATCCTCAGAACTTTACACCTACAATAGGATATCATCATTTCTGAACTCAGAGTTTCCACCTTGGGTGGAGGTCCCTACTGTTATGACTGATATACTGGAGTCAACTAACACTATCCACCGCAAGCTCACAAGACCCCTTTATAATGCTTTTACACATAATAGTGTTTTTGTGAAATCCCCCGCGATGCTAGCGTGGGAAAAGGATTTGGCTATACAAATTTCTGCTGCTAGCTGGTAACAAGCGATTACAAGGGCGCATTCCTCCACTAAATGCGCCTCGCATTGGGAACAATATAGCAAACTCTTACTGAGGTGGTACTATACGCCTGTCAAACTAGCTAGTATATTTCCCACAGTCTCGTGCCATTGCTGGAGGCAATGCAACGGAATAGGTTCCCTATACCATATATTTTGGGGTTGCCCGAAGTTGCAGGCACTTTGGGATTCCATAGACAGGGTAATCCGTCAGTTGGATCACTCCCATCCTAAACTGACCCCAGATACTTCTCTGCTACTAGTAGGATTACATAAATACAAAGGTCCTTTGAGGACTATAGTGTGCCATATCCTACATTCAACCAAACTGGTGATAGCACGCCACTGGAAATCCCCAGATAGTCCCTCTTTATCAGAGGCTATCAACATTGTACACACCAACTATAGATATGAAAAGGTCTTAGCCTATAGGTCTGGAACGAGTAAAAAAATTCCATATCCAATGGTCTAGATGGATTCAGTTATACCCAGTGTTAGCCGACTCATGATATTTACGTCTTCTCTCAATCTGAATGTCTCGCTATTTGACAGATTGGTTGTAACTTACTGTTTAACAATAAGTATAAGCATAGCGTAAGTGAGAGCACCTGCTTCAGTAAAGTTCTATTGATTGTTCTTTATTGCTTCTTATGATTTATGGTCTTTCTACCTCGACCATGTTTTTCCTTCTTGTCCAATAATGCTTCAGTGTACTTCATGTTAAAATGCACTCCTAAGACTTCCAATGTTTGGACTGAATTACGCGGCTCTTTATAAAGAAACTGATGTTACCAACATGATTCAACTGTTGATAGATCACTCATGTGTACTGCAAGTATGACTTGTCTGTATTGTTTCTAAAAAACTTAATAAAAATCACTTATATAAAAAAAGAAAAATCTGAGTGCATCATTTTTCTGGGTTGCAGTGAAAATAGCCACAGTCAGCAGGGGCTGACTCTGATATATTCTGCACGTCACGTAAAAAAAAAAAAAAAAAAAACTTTGTTTTTTTTTTTTAATCTCAGTGATAAAAATCGATTTCATACAGCTGTGTGGAACCATTCTGTGTGTCACAGTTCAGCTGGCCAGTCACCACAAACTCCATACTGCACGGTCAGTGGCGTACCGCCCATAGAGGCAGACTACGCCACTGCTATGGGGCCCCGGCACAGGAGGGGCCCGGAGCGCACGGGAGGACAAGCCCCCTACTTGCATCATTAAGATGTGTCCTGCCCTGCCTGTGCTCCGGGCCTCTCCTGGCCTGCTCACCTCCGCTCACCGCAGGACCGCCCGAAAGTTCCTGTGGGCTCCAGCTGGCCCCGCCTCCGCCCTCATGCCGCGCTGATACTGAACGAGGAGGACTTGTGCAGCGCGGCAAAGAGGGGAAAGAAGATCAAGGCCCAGCCCCTCCAGAGTGGAGTCTGAGGTACAAGGGACAAGTAACTGTAAGTATTTATGTGTTTCATGTGTAGGTATGTGTGTGTATGTATGTGTGTATGTTTGTGTGTGGGTATATGTATACACTGTGCCAGACAATATACATTATACCTCTACACTGTGTATATACTGTATATTGTACAGCATGGCGCAGGGGTTATATTGTTCGGCATGGTGTAACCGCCATGCATTTGTTGTACAGTATATATTATAATCCCTGTACCATGCTATACAATGTACAGTATAATCCATACTGTATAATATACAGTATAATCCATACACCATGCTGTATAATATACAGTATAATCCCTACACCATGCTGTATAATATACAGTATAATCCCTACACCATGCTGTATAATATACAGTATAATCCCTACACCATGCTGTATAATACACAGTATAATCCCTACACCATACTGTATAATACACAGTATAATCCCTACACCATGCTGTAAAGTATACAGTATAATCCATACATTATGCTGTATAGTATACAGTATAATCCGTACGCCATGCTGTATAGTATACAGTATAATCCGTACGCCATGCTGTATAGTATACAGTATAATCCGTACGCCATGCTGTATAATATACAGTATAATCCGTACGCCATGCTGTATAGTATACAGTATAATCCGTACGCCATGCTGTATAGTATACAGTATAATCCCTACGCCATGCTGTATAGTATACAGTATAATCCCTACGCCATGCTGTATAGTATACAGTATAATCCCTACGCCATGCTGTATAGTATACAGTATAATCCCTACGCCATGCTGTATAGTATACAGTATAATCCCTACGCCATGCTGTATAGTACACAGTATAATCCCTACGCCATGCTGTATAGTACACAGTATAATCCCTACGCCATGCTGTATAGTACACAGTATAATCCCTACGCCATGCTGTATAGTACACAGTATAATCCCTACGCCATGCTGTATAGTACACAGTATAATCCCTACGCCATGCTGTATAGTACACAGTATAATCCCTACGCCATGCTGTATAGTACACAGTATAATCCCTACGCCATGCTGTATAGTACACAGTATAATCCCTACGCCATGCTGTATAGTACACAGTATAATCCCTACACCATGCTGTATAATATACAGTATAATCCCTACGCCATGCTGTATAATCCGTACACCATGCTGTATAATATACAGTATAATCCGTACGCCATGCTGTATAATATACAGTATAATCCGTACACCATGCTGTATAATATACAGTATAATCCCTACACCATGCTGTATAATATACAGTATAATCCATCCTTGTGGCTGCCCCCATTCAGTATAACATCTCCATAATTTAAAAAAATAAATAAATCAGTAGCTCATGTATACATTTCTTTATTGGCAAATGGGGGTGTGGAATGGGAGGAGCCAGGGTAGCATGTGGGATGGGCCGGGGTAGTGGGCGGGGTTAGGGGCCCCATTCAGATTCTTGCTATGGGGCCCAATGATTTCTATGTACGCCCCTGTGCACGGTACATAATAAAATACGTAATTTTGCTCTAACTTATACACCTATATATTAACTTGTTCAGATTGAACAAGTTTGTGGGTTTCAGAACAGCAAGCCCATTTTTTTTTTTGGTATATATAATACACTTATATACAGAAACCCCAGGGCTAAGGGTCGAGGATGAGGGTGTGGGCGTGGGCATTCAATTACTGCAGGGGGCAGAGGCCGTGGTCCTGGGCAGGGTGAGACAGTACCTGCTGATGAGGGAGCAGGAGAACGCTGCAGAGCTACTCTCCCTAGCTTCATGTCTGAACTTACAGGGACACGTGGTAGAGCACTGTTGAAACCACAACAGTGCGAACAGGTGATGTCGTGGATTGCTGACAATGCTTCAAGTAATTTGTCCACCTGTCAGTCTTCCACGCAGTCCACCCACGTTACCCAAGGGAGCACTCCTCTGGCTCCTCCACCTCAACCTCCTTCCCCCCAGTCTGCCCCCTCCCAGGAAAATTTGGAATGCGATCCGGCATTCTCTGAGGAACTATTTTCTGGACCCTTCCCAGAGTCACAAACCACTTCTCAGGTTGCTGCTGACCTCTTTCCCGATGCCCAAGTTTTCCAACTGTCGCAGTCTGTGGGTGATGACATTGTTGACTTAGTGGAAGAAGTGTGTAAAGAGGTGTCGGACGATGAGGAGACACGGTTGTCAGACAGTGGTGAAGTTGTTGTCAGGGCAGGAAGTCCGAGGGGGGAGCAGACTGAGGAATCGGAGGATGACGAGGTGACTGACCCAAGCTGGGTTGATAAGCCGAGTGAAGACAGTGCTTCTGAGGTGGAGGCGAGTGCTGGACCAGAACAGGTTGTAAGAGGCAGTGGTGTGGCCAGAGGGAGAAGCAGGGCAAGAGCTGGTGCATCAGCAGCAACTGTTTCACGTAGTGAAGCTCCCATGGCGAGGCCTAGATGTTCGCAAGTCTGGAGGTTCTTTAAAGAAATTGAGGATGACCGATGGACTGTGGTGTGCAACCTGTGCCACACCAGGATCAGCAGGGGTGCCACCACTACTAGCCTAACCACCACCAGCATGCGCAGGCATATAAATGCTAAACACCCCACTCATTGGAACCAAGGCCGTTCACCTCCTGCGGGTCCCACCACTCCTCCTTCCCCTGTGTCACTCGCTGCCTCTGCTAGTCAACCCCCTGCCCAGGACCCCGGCACGAGCGCCTCCGGCCGGAAAACCACACCTTCGCCTCCACAATCCTCCACAGCGTCCACCAATGTGTCCCTGCGCAGCGTTCAGCTGTCTTTACAGCAGACGCTGGAGCGCAAGAGGAAATACAGTTCCACCCACCCACATGCCCAAGCCCTCAACGTCCACATCTCCAAATTGCTGAGCCTGGAGATGCTGCCCTATAAGCTGGTAGAGACCAAGGCCTTTCGCAACCTCATGGTGGTGGCTGCCCCTCGGTATTCGGTCCCCAGCCGCCACTATTTTTCCCGATGTGCCGTCCCAGCCCTACACCAGCACGTGTCACAGAACATCTTCCGTGCCCTGACCAACGCTGTTTCTGAGAAGGTCCACCTAACCACGGACACGTGGACAAGTGCTGCCGGGCAGGGACACTATATATCACTGACGGCACATTGGGTTAACTTGGTGGAGGCTGGGACAGAGAATGACCCTGGGGCCGCTCATGTACTGCCCACACCGAGGATTGCGGGGTCTACGTCGGTCACGGTCTCTCAGACGTACTATGCCTTCTCCTCAGACCCCTCCTCCTCCTCCACCTCCTCCTCCGAATTACCATCCGTGGGCATGGCACCTTCAGTCGGTAGCTTTAGGTGCAGCAGCAGTGCCGTGGCTAAGCGCCAGCAGGCGGTGTTCAAACTGCTGAGCTTAGGTGACAAAAGGCACACCGCCCAAGAACTATTACAGGGCATCACGGCGCAGACTGATCTGTGACTGGCACCGCTAAATTTCAAGTCAGGCATGATTGTGTGTGACAACGGGCGTAACCTGGTGGCGGCTCTGCAACTCGGCAGACTCACACATGTGCCATGCCTGGCCCACGTGTTCAATCTCATAGTTCAGCGGTTCCTCAAGACATACCCAATCTGTCTGATTTGCTCACCAAGGTGCGCCACATCTGTGCGTATTTCCGCAAGTCGACCACAGATGCTGCCACTCTCAGGGCAGCGCATCGCCGCCTACAACTGCCCGCTCACCGACTGTTGTGTGACGTGCCCACAAGATGGAATTCGACATTAAACATGTTATCCAGAGTTTACCAGCAGCGCAGAGCGATTGTAGACTGCCAGATGTCAACTTCCACCAGAACTGGTAGTCAGGTCACTCAGATTCCTCAAGTCTACAATGAGGAGTGGACATGGATGTCTGATATCTGCCAGGTGTTGACCAACTTTGAGGAGTCAACACAGATGGTCAGCGGCGATGCCGCCATTATCAGCCTCACCATCCCGCTGCTTTGCCTGTTGAAAAATTCACTGCTCAGCATGAAGTCGGAAGCTTTGCGCTTGTCACAAGAGATGGTGGAGGAAGATACGTCGCTTGATAGCCAGAGCACCCTCCGGTCTGTTTCTCAGCGTGTATCGGAGGAGGGGGAGAATGTCGGCAAGACAGAAGAGGGTACCAGTGCTCAGTCCTTATTAACTGTTGAGCGTGTATGGGCTGAAGAGGAGGACTTGGAGGAGGAGGAGGAAATGGAGAGTCAGGCCAGTGAGGAGAGGGAATTCTTGCATGTTTGGATTTTGGCGCACATGGCAGACTTCATGTTAGGCTGCCTATACCGTGACCCTCGCGTTAGAAGAATTTTTTCAAACACCGATTACTGGGTGTTCACTCTCCTGGACCCACGGTACAAGCAGAACCTTTCCACGCTCATCCCTGTAGAGGAAAGGAGTATGAGAGTGAATCAATATCAACAGGCCCTGGTGCACAAGCTGAAACAATCCTTCCCCTCTGACACCGCTAGCGACAGAGGGCGTGCTTCTGTGGGGCCAAGTACTGGGGGAGAGTAGGCGAGCAGGCAGCTTGTCCAGCACTGGCATGGGAACGCTCTCCAAGGCCTTTGCAGGTTTTATGTCACCCCAGCAAGACACTGTCACCTGTCCCCAGTCTAGGCAGAGTAGGGGTGAGCTTTACAGAAAGATGGTGAAGGAGTACCTAGCTGACCATACCAACGTCCGGACCGATCACTCTGCTCCATACAACTACTGGGTTTCAAAGCTGGACACGTGGCCTGAACTTGCGCTGTACGCCTTGGAGGTGCTGGCCTGCCCTGCCGCTAGCGTGTTGTCAGAGCGGGTATTCAGTGCAGCTGGTGGCGTCATCACCAATAAGCGTACACGCATGTCAACTGACAGCGCTGACAGGCTGACGCTTATTAAAATGAACAAAGCCTGGATTTCACCGGAATTCAAATCTCCTCCGGGGGAAAGCAGCTAAAGATTAACATTACTTATGTATCCGATTCTTCTTCTCTACTCCTCCTACTCCTCCTCCTCCTTGTCGTCTTTGCCTAACGCTGACCCAAAACGCAATTTATTACAGGGCCAACTGGCACTCTTTTATGACAATTTTTCCGGAAGGCCCCCTACAGGCCCTCTCTCCAAACAATTTTTCCGGAGGGCCACCTACAGGCCCTCTCTCTAAACAATTTTTCCGGAGGGCCACCTACAGGCCCTCTCTCCAAACAATTTTTCCTCAGTGTCAACTACAGACACTGTAAAACAATGTTTCAGGAGCGTCAAACAGACAGTCCAAAACAATTTTTCAGGAGGCGCAAGTCCCGACATTTAAAAAAAAATTTTTTTGCTGAGGGTCGACTCCGAAAAGAAAAAAATTTTTTGAGGCTCAACAAAAGCCATTTCACTGCATTCTCAGTCGGACAAAGTCATTGGTGGTGTAACTGCCATGCTGCGTCAGGCTAAATTTTTGGGTGGCTCACCTGCTACCTCATCTAACTTGGTCACTTGTTGGTGTCACCACCATGCTGTGTCAGGCTTATGCCTGCATCGTGTGGCTGGGGATAGGAGAGCAGTGCCAGCATGGGCATGGGTGATGGACCTTCGTTGCACCTAGTTGGGTGCTTCCCTAACATGTGATGGGCATGTGCATCGCCTTTCTTGGTTTGGGTGAGCACAATTGCCATGAGGGTAACCACCAGGCTGTTGCAGGAGAATTTGGGGTAATGGTGGGATTAGGCAGCCTCAGAGGCATCCATGCATGCTGCCCCTGCTGTTTCCTGTCCATTTCCATGGTGTTTCCTTCATTTTCTGATGTTTCCAGGTTTTCACCCAGCCTTCCCTAGGCAGAGCCTTGGTCCCCTGCAAAAAATGCTTGAGTCTCCCATTGACTTCAATGGGGTTCATTACTCGAAACGAGCACCCGAGCATCCGGAAAAGTTTGTCTCGAATAACGAGCACCCGAGCATTTTAGTTCTCGCTCATCTCTAGTCTAGTGTAATACAGACACACAGTGCACACAGGTATGTCTGGGATGTGTATGCAATCTTTTGTGGGGCACTGCTTTTAGTTATATAGGTGAAAAACAGGTTAAAGACTCCCTTTAAAGGGTCTTTCAAAGGACCCAATACAAAATGAATGGGGGATTTGCAATCATTTGACACCCATTCAGTTTACATAGTGTTGGCGAGCACCTCCCCTTATTATTTTATGTGCTGCTTGCAAAACAGTGACTTTTAGGTGATGCAGAAAAGATGCAATAACTCAACAAAATGAATGTTCTGCTTGTGTGTCGGCAGCATATTTACACTGGCCAGTTATCTGAAACAATTTTTTACATGAATGTTCTTTCCCAATTATTGGTCGAATCCTTGACCAGTATGAAAAGCCCTTAGCATTATCTTAGATATTTAGATAATGCACTAGAGGAACAACTCTGAGATCTATAGTCTTAGAACCAACGAAACTGCACCCATACCTGGACTTTAATTCATTTTGTACATAAATATGAAAATGTTCACCAGGGAGGCACACAGTATAACTTTTATAATGTTTTCCTGCAAATTGTAATACTCAATATTTGACCAGAATGTTCTCCCTTTGTCATTTTCCAGCACATCCAGAAACAAGACTCTTGTACTTAGCATTCTGAATAGAAACCTCTCACATGAGTAGCATTCATGACAGCCCTGAGTTTTGCTTTTATTCTTCAAGTTTGCAAAGAAGAAAATGAACAGTACTGATATTTTTCGTGTCCAGATTTTTAAAATATCTTCCAACATCTACATGTTGAAGGGTCAGAGATTACATATCTACATTCTGAGAACTATGCTAGCTCTAGCATATGAAGACTTCACCGTCACCTTCATTACTTGTTGGCAAATAAAATAGACCCTTGATTACTTTAATATGCTGAAGAAGAATTACTGTGTGATGTAGGACAGAATACAGATTACTGACAAGAACTCTTGTTGGAGATAACAAGGCATCTTGAAGTAATTACCCTAGTGAAGTGCTGATTAGAACACAGCTTGGAGCATTTCACAGAGTTTTCATGTATATCAGCTTTTTATAGTTTTTTTTTATAGTTTTCAAATAAATTTGATTTTAACTGCATTATTCAGTATAGGAAAACACCCTTTCCTGTACATTCCACATTACTAAGGATATTTCTATTCAGATGTTATCATTACACCATTGTGGTTCTAGGAAAAGAGTTGGTAGAATTAATTTGCAAGGTTAAAGATTTTCAGTAAATCAAAATGATTAGCATTTTGGAGAATCAATGTTATCTATATCCTGTATATAGTATGTTCTCCTTGTACAGTGTTTTATGGCTGTCTTCCTGGTGCTCAGATTACCTGTGGATGGTCTATTAAGTACCATATTTTTGGACTATAAAATGCAATGAGCCATAAGACTCAGCTAGGATTTAGAGAAGGAAAATAGGAAAAAATACTTTTCATCAGACCTCAGGTCAGACCCCCAATCCTCATCAGACTCCCAAATCAGACTTCATTCTTCATCAGACCTCAGATTAGACCACCCCAAGCTCCATCAGACCTCATATCAGACCTTTATCAGACCTTCATCAGACCCTCAAGCTCCATCAGCCTCAGATCAGACCCTCCAAGTTCCATCAGCCTCAGATCGGACCCTCATGATTCTCAGATCAGACTCCCATGAGCCTCAGATCAGACCCCCATGATCCTCAGATCAGACTCCCATGAGGCTCAGATCAGACCCCCATGAGCCTCAAGTCAGACTCCCATGAGCCTTAGGTCAGACCCCCAGGAGCCTTAGATCAGACCCCTATCAAATTCAGATCAAACCCCATCAGACCTCTGATCAGACCCCCATCAGACCTCTTATCAGACCCCCATCAGACCTCAAAAATATAAACTTACCTTGATTGCTTCAGGCGGTACTGACACTCTGCAGATTCGGCACTCACCACTCCCTGCTCTTCTTCCAGACCACACTGAACTGCGACCTGAAGTCGCACAGCATTAGGTCATAGTGCGCCCCTATGTGCACTACGTCCTGATGATTTATACACACAGGACACAGTGCAGCGCAGCACATGGAAGAAGACCAGGAAGGGTGAGTAGAGTTGGTGTAGCAATTCCCTCACCGCTCCCCACACCCGCTGCATACTAATGACCGTTTCCATAATGGAAGTGGTCATTAGCATTCGGACTTTAAGACACACTGTCATTTTCCCCCACTTTTGGGAGGGGAAAAGTGTGTCTAATAGTCCTAAAAATACAATAGATTTCTAATGTTTAGCTACTTATTTTAGGTAAAAGAAAATTATTGGAGTAATTATTTCATGCCATCACTGGTAATAAAATCGAGATCATAACCAAAAATTTAGCTTTTATTTTCAGGCTTTTATTTTTAAAACATTCCATTAAAGTCTAAATAGTGAAATGTCATGGTTTGATTGATGCCTAGAAAGGTTTATTCTTCTCTCATTTCAAAAGAATGCAACTCCAGATTTAATGCACATCTAACAGTCTGGCTGACAGGGATTTAACCCATTTTACACCCTGCAACATCTTACAAAAAACCCCAAAAACCTTATAATTATCTCTTGACGAAAAAATAAAAATTTGTAAAAATAAAGTGGAGAGACTCACAACGGATGATGGAAGAAATGAAGGGTACTATGCCCTCTGGGTCACCCTAAACCAGATGATAAAATGAGACAAATAAAAATAGGTATGCACACCTTCTACTGGAAGTGTAGTGACAATATATTTTATTTAAAAACACTGAAATACAAAAGAAAGTAAAATAAAATGAGACTTAGGGATTCTTCCAAATGTCGATCCTTAACATTAATTGCACCCTTAAGTCGTAATCATAAAAGCACACTATGACAGAGATCCTCCCTTGATGAAATCCAAGCATCAATAAGGTCGCCAAATAATAGCCAATAACAGCAACTCGCAACAAAATAACAGCAAGACAATAAATAGTATCCCTTGGCAACAATATAGCAGCAGAAAAAATAGATGGTAACCATTGACAACAGCTATCGTGGCAGCAATGAATATTAACCGTTAGCAATGGTAACCATTAGCAACTAAATAGCAATAGAAAATAACCATTAGCAGCAATTAAAATAATGAGTAGTATCCACCATTGGCAACCAAAAACATACCAAAACAATGTTGGTTAAATTGTAGCAGCAAGATGATTGATAAGTGGTAACTATTAGCAACCAGAGATGTACTGTATCCACATAGCAATGTTGGCAGCAATTTAGCAACAAAAGCAATAGATGGTGTCCATTAGTAACCAAAGGCAACAAAAGAGCAGCAAAATAATAAATAATAGCCCTTGGCAACAATATCATAGCAGAAAAAATGAATGGTGACCATTGGCAACAGCTGTGGCAGCAGCAATGGAAAAAATTAAAATAGTTATGGCTCTGAATGAAGTGATTCAAACAAACAAAATAAATAAATAAATTATATATATATATATATATATATATATATATATATATATATATATATATACTTTTGCACAGTAAAATTGTATATATTTATATATATTACTATAATACGGTGAAATCCAGATTGTCTGTCCAGACTGTGACATGCATAACAGTGACATTGACAGTGGCCAATAATAGTGTTATCTATTCAAGTGCACCTTGCGGGCTGAGTCACATGAGTCAGGGATAGGTGGGACTCACAGCCTCCTCCCTACTCCCATTGTATGTGTGATTTCATGCTGGAGGTAACTAGGAGCTGGTCGTTGTGTGTCGGCTTGTATGCTCCATCCGTAATACGGCATAGGTAGGTTGGCGTTAGGTCCGGGGTTTTGAGCATTTTCTGCCATTTAGACCACTTTTGTCTGTGATTTTGTTTGGACATTTACAACCGGAGGTGTGGCAACTCCAGGTTTGAATGTGACTTGATTCTGATCTATGGGTAACATTCTGGTACACCTGTGCGGCCTGCTTCACATAAGTCAGGGATAGGTGAGACTCACAGCCTCTTCCCTCCTCTCATTGTATGTGAGATTTCACGCTGGAGGTACCTAGGAGTTGGTCGCTGTGTGTTGGCCTGTATGCTCCATCCGTAATTGCCCATATGGCATAGGTAACATAGTAACATAGTTTGTAAGGCCGAAAAAAGACATCTGTCCATCCAGTTCAGCCTGTTTTCCTACAAGTTGATCCAGGGGAAGGCAAAAAACCCTGTGAGGTAGAAGCCAATTTTCCTCACTTTAGGGGGAAAAATTCCTTCCCGACTCCAGTCAGGCAATCAGAATAACTCCCTGGATCAACGACCCCTCTCTAGTAACTATAACCTGTAATATTATTACCCTCCAGAAATACATCCAGGCCCTTCTTGAACTCTCTTAGTGAACTTACCATCACCACCTCCTCAGGCAGAGAGTTCCATAGTCTCACTGCTCTTACCGTAAAGAATCCTCTTCTATGTTTATGTACAAACCTTCTTTCCTCCAGACGCAGAGGATGTCCCCTCGTCATGGTCACTGTCCTCGGGATAAATAGATGATGGGAGAGATCTCTGTACTGACCTCTGATATATTTATACATAGTTATTAGATCTCCCCTCAGTCGTCTTTTTTCTAAAGTGAATAAGCCTAATTTTGATAATCTTTCTGGGTACTGTAGTCCACCCATTCCAGTTATTACTTTAGTTGCCCTCCTCTGAACCCTCTCCAGCTCTGCTATGTCTGCCTTGTTCACAGGAGCCCAGAACTGTACACAGTACTCCATATGTGGTCTGACTAGTGATTTGTAAAGTGGCAGGACTATGTTCTCATCACGGGCATCTATGCCTCTTTTGATGCGACCCATTATCTTATTGGCCTTGGCAGCAGCTGTCTGACACTGGTTTCTGCAGCTTAGTTTGCTGTTCACTAAAATTCCTAGGTCCTTTTCCATGTCAGAGTTACCCAATGCTTTACCATTTAGTATGTACTGGTGACTTGCATTATTCCTTCCCATATGCATAACCTTACATTTGTCAGTGTTAAACCTCATCTGCCACTTTTCTGCCCAAGCCTCCAGTCTATCCAGATCCTGCTGTAGCAGTGCACTGTCCTCTTCTGTGTTAATTACTTTACACAGTTTAGTGTCATCTGCAAAAATTGATATTTTACTGTGCAAGCTTTCTACAAGATCATTAATAAATATATTGAAAAGAATAGGACCCAATAAGATCATTAATAAATATATTGAAAAGAATAGGACCCAATAATAGGACTAAGAATAGTGGTACCCCACTAGTGACAGTGACCCAATCTGAGTATGTACCGTTAATAACCACCCTCTGTTTTCTATCACTAAGCCAGTTACTTACCCACATACAGACATTTTCTCCCAGGCCAAGCATTCTCATTTTGTATACTAACCTTTTATGTGGTACAGTGTCAAACGCTTTGGAGAAGTCCAAATATACGACATCCATTGAGTCGCCACGGTCAAGTCTAGAACTTACCTCCTCATAGAAACTGATTAAATTGGTTTGACATGACCGATCCCTCATGAAGCCATGCTGATATGGAGTTATTTGCTTAGTTTCATTGAGGTACTCCAAGATAGCATCTCTCAGAAAACCTTCAAACAGTTTACCCACAACAGACGTTAAACTTACCGGCCTATAGTTTCCAGGCTCTGTTTTTGGACCCTTTTTGAATATTGGCACCACAATTGCTATGCGCCAATCGTGTGGAACACTACCCGTCAGTATAGAGTCCTTAAATATCAGAAATAAGGGTCTGTCGATTACATTACTTAATTCTCTTAGGATACGGGGGTGTATGCCATCCGGTCCTGGTGATTTGTCTATTTTAATATTTTTAAGACGTTGCTGCACCTCTTCCTGGGTCAGAGAGGACACTTTTAAAGGGGAATTTACTTTTATACTCTGCATTTCATCTGACATTTTATTTTCCTCAGTGAATACAGTGGAGAAAAAGTTATTTAGCAGCTTCGCTTTCTCCTCATCGCTCTCTGCTACTCCCCCCTCATTACTCTGTAAGGGGCCCACACCTTCAGGTTTATACTTTTTAGTATTTATATAATTGAAGAACATTTTAGGGTTAGTTTTACTCTCTTTGGCGATTAATCTCTCGGTCTCTAGTTTGGCTGTTTTTATGTGTCTTTTACATATTCTATTTTTTTCCTTATAGTTTTTCAATGCTTCCTCACTCCCCTCCTGTTTTAGTGATTTAAATGCTTTCTTTTTGTCCTTTATTGCTTTCTTTACAGTTCTATTTATCCACATTGGTTTTTTCTTGTTTCTTATTATTTTATTCCTATATGGTATGTACCTCTCACAATTAGATATTAGGATGCTTTTAAAAATATCCCATTTTGTGGCTGTATTTTTATTTTTGAGGACTTTGTCCCAGTTAGTTAGGCCTATGGCCTCTCTTAGTTGGCTAAGTTTTGCTTTTTTGAAGTTTGGTATTTTTGTTCCTCCCTGAAGAAACGCTCTTTTGAATGACAATTGGAAGGTTATTATATTATGGTCACTGTTTCCCAGGTGTCCCCCGACCTGCACATCTGTTGTTCTGTCAGGTCTATTGGTTAATACTAAGTCCAGTATGGCCGTCCCTCTAGTGGGGTCCTCAACCAGTTGGGAAAGGTAATTGTCTTTGGTTATTTCCAAGAACCTGTTTCCTTTATGAGATGTACAGGTTTCAGTTTCCCAGTCTATATCTGGGTAGTTGAAGTCCCCCATAATAACGACCTCATTATGATTTGCCGCCTCGTCTATTTCATTTAGAAGTAGATTTTCTGTGGTCTCTGATATATTGGGTGGTTTATAATAAACCCCTAGTAGTATTTTATTATTGTTTTTGGCTCCATTTATTTCTACCCACAGTGACTCCACATCTTCATGTCCCTCATTTATATCTTCCCGGAGTGTGGGCTTTAGGCATGACTTTACATAAAGGCAGACCCCTCCCCCTCTCCGGTTTTGACGATCCTTTCTAAAAAGATTGTAACCCTGTACGTTAACTGCCCAGTCATAGCTATCATCCAGCCATGTCTCAGTTACTCCAACTATGTCATAGTCCTCCTCACACATCACTAATTCCAGTTCACCAGTTTTATTAGCTAGGCTTCTGGCATTAGTGTACAAACAATTAAGAGGTTGGTGTATATTTCTTACCCTACACCTTTCCTTCTGATCTGTTCTAGTTCCTCCTTCCATTCCTCCCCCAGTTCCATTACCTTGCCCCAGGTCTCTATCTGCACTATCTTCCCCTCCTATTATGTAGTTACCCTCCCCCCAGTCCCTAGTTTAAACACTCCTCCAGCCTTCTAGCCATCTTCTCCCCCAAAACAGCTGCCCCTTCCCCATTGAGGTGCAGCCCATCCCTACGGTAGAGCCTGTAGCCGACAGAGAAGTCGGCCCAGTTCTCCAGGAACCCAAACCCCTCCTTCCTACACCAGTTCTTGAGCCACTTGTTTACCTCCCTAATCTCCCGCTGCCTTTCTTGTGTGGCTCGTGGTACAGGCAGTATTTCGGAAAACACTACCTTGGAGGTCCTTGCCCTAAGCTTATGCCCTAGATCCCTAAAATCATTTTTAAGGACACTCCCCCTACCTCTAACTTTGTCATTGGTACCGATATGGACCATGACTGCTGGATCTTCTCCAGCCCCTCCCAGTAATCTGTCAACCCGATCCACGATGTGCCGAACTCGAGCGCCTGGAAGGCAGCACACCATCCGACGATCCCGGTCTTTGTGACAGATTGCCCTCTCTGTACCCCTAATAATGGAGTCGCCCACTACCAGCACCTGTCTGGCCTGCCCTGCTCTCCTGGCCCCCTGCTTACTGGAGCTGACATTCCCCTGACTGGCAGAGGAAGTGTCCGGCTGCAGCAGTGCTCTCCCTGAAGTAACATCCCCCTCATCTGCCAAACTTGCAAACTTGTTGGGGTGTGTCAGATCAGGGCTAGCCTCCCTGGCACTTTTCCCTCTTACCCAGCTTTCTAACTGTTACCCAGCTAGCTACCTCACTTTCCTGTGCCTCCTCACTACCACCCTCCCCCGCATCTACCCCATAGAGTGCTTGCTCACTGAGCAGCAAACTCTTTTCCAAATTGTCAGTGCTTCTCAGCGTTGAAATTCGCCCGCTTAGATACACGATGTGCGATTCCAAGCGGACAATTTGCTCACATTTTGAACAAATATATGCACCCTTAAACGGCTGTTCCAGGACTGCATACATCAGACAAGATGTGCACTGGACTGCGCTGTCAATGATGGAAGCCATTCTAATGGGGATTACACAAGCAAAAGCGAAAAAATACAATACAATGATATGGACAGACTTACTGTATTCCCTTTTAAAGTTCCCGAATCTGAAGTCACGCAATCTAAAGTCACACACTTAATTCAACCACACACTTAAAAGTCAAGCACGCGAACGCTCAAACTCGCGTATTATCTCTGCTTTTATAAGTGGGAAATGCAAACCAGTCTTTTTTTTCCTCTGGATTCAAAGGACTGAACTGCCCACAAGACTGGCTATTTAACTTCTCCTAATTAGATAGCCACACCCTAATTACTCACCTGTGCAGCACCCTGGAGAAGGAAGAGAAAGAAAAGAAAAAAAAAAAAAATAGTGCAATCACGTTTACTCTTAGCTGCTATGCAATAAACCAGCAGCAACAACAGTAAGTCACAGTGTATAAGCAAGACTACACTGCTCTGCTCTGACTTGGTTCAGAGTACAATAAAGTCAGGCACAGCCACTCAGCAATGCAACAAATAAATTAGCTCTCACAGATACTCCCTCACGCAATCTAAAGTCACACACTTAATTCAACCACACACTTAAAGTCAAACACGCGAACGCTCAAACTCGCGTATTATCTCTGCTTTTATAAGTGGGAAATGCAAACCAGTCTTTTTTTTTCCTCTGGATTCAAAGGTAGGTTAGCATTAGGTCCCGTGCCACTTTGAGATACCTTGACGGAGTGCTTGGGCTCCAGTATGTTCTTGATATAAGAATATATTGGCGAAAGTCTCAGTTTAATATCAGTGTGAGGGTTTAGCGATATATTGTCAATTGCATGTACCATTGTAGTGCACCATTTTCCGTGAATTGCTGTTATCTATAGTGCCTATAACAGTAGTGACAACAGTGACATCCACAGTATTCCATAAGAGTACCATCCAGAGTGGCTGCATAACAGTGATCTCTCCAGTGTCCCATAACAGTGCCCCATAACAGTGCCATTCACAGTGCCATTCATAGTGCCTGCATAACAGTGACATCTAAAGTGCCTGTACAACAGTGGCATCCAGGGAGCCCCATAACAGTGCCATTCAGAGTGTCCTTATAACAGTGACATCCATAGCACCCTATAACAGTGACATCCACAGCGCCCCCTGTATGCACATAGAGGTCACTAGGAGCAACACACCTATATGTGCAGTGTCCACGCTCCTAGATATAGATGCCCAACGGCATGGTTAGGTTTAGCGTAGGACCTGCCTGACCTGAGACCACCGTGACGCTGGGTAGGTGGGCACAGATGTGTTTTGATCAAAATATATTGGCTGAGTCTCAGATTTTATCATATCAGAATGAGGTCTTAGTTTATACAGTATATATTGTTTGCATCTATTTTTGTGCACTAATAATCTTTTTTTGTGATTTATTTTGATATATATAGCCACTGACATCCGCAATCATTATTATCACATCATGCAGGATGTTTTTTATCCTTTTTTATCTTTTTGTTTCTGTGAGTGTTGCCTAGATTTTACACAGTGTGAGTAAATGTCCTGCAAGGCTGGGACTGAATGACGCATTCTGCTGATCACACCACTCTGGTTAGTGCTTTTTCGATTTTAAACTGTTGTATCACCAAACCACGATGTAATATTGGAAGCCAGAATACTTTCAACAGTGCCCTATAAAGGACCTGTAGGATCTGCTTAGGAAGCCTAAATTTAGCCAAACAATACAAAAAGTGCAGGCACTGTTGTGCCCTTTCAATGATTTTGCTTATATGATTTATCCAACTCAAGTCCTCACTCAGGTGAACTCTGAGATATTTAAAGTTACTCACTGTCTCCACTGGGGCCTCCTTAATGATAAAAGGAGTATATTACTTGGTATGACATCGACTAAAAGTCCACTACTATTTCTTTTGTTTTTTCCACATTCAGAGAGACATTATTAGCCTGACAACATATGGCCAGCTTCTCCACTTCCTGCAGATATGGCCTTTCCTCATTGTTATTAATCAAGCCTACCACTGCTGTGTCATCAGCAAACTTTACCACTCTATTATGGTTACTGGTAGCCACACAATCCCTAGTATACAGGGAATATAACAATGGGCTGAGAACACAGCTCTGAGGAGCTCCAGAATTAAAGGGAGTCTTTCACCTGTTTTTCACCTATATAATTAACAGCAGTACCCCACAGAAAACTGCAGACACATCCCAGACATACCTGTGTGCACTTTGTGTCTTTATTACATGTCCAGGAAAAGCACTTTTATTCTGCTGGAAAACAGCTCCCAAGTGCCCAGCTGAAAGTGAAACTAAAAACAGCTTTCTCTCCCGACTCGATTTCTAACAGATATATCTTCTGATATACTGGATAAAATGCTGTGATTTGGTATCATTTGAAAGCTTTAAACTATTTTTCTATCTGCTACCAATCCCAAGATATGAGCAGCTAAAGCAGCCCCCACTCTTTAGTCTGGTTTGCTTTGGGCACTTGCAGCAGAGCTGGGCACTTGGGAGCTGTTTTCCTGCAGAATAAAAGTGCTTTTCCTGGACATGTAATACAGACACAAAGTGCACATTGTCTGGGTATGTCTGGGATGTGTCTGCAATCTTCTGTGGGGTAGTGCTCTTAGTTATATTGGTGAATACTAGGTGAAAGACCCCCTTTTAAGGATGAGTTTAGGATACGTTCCCCACTATCTGAAGTTGCCCTGTTAGAAAATCTTGGATCCAATTGCAAACAGATTAAAGGCTACCTATACCTACTGGGGCATTTTTTTTATTATTGCATTGTACTCATTTTAGCTAAAAATAATTTTTAAATTAGTCTTTATTACAAATCTGTACAGGTCTGAGATGCTTCAATAGAGGGATCTGAATTTTCTCTCTCTTCCATCAGCCAGCTACTCTGACAGGCTCCTTGTCTCTTCTCTCTGACATTATAAACACTCATTAAAGCTCAGTTCTTATCTTACTGATAAGAACGTGGCTGAAATAAGTGTTTATGACTAGAGATGAGCGAGTATGCTCGTCCGAGCTTGGTGCTCGTTCGAGTATTAGGGTACTCGTAAGTGCTCGCTGCTCGGACGAGTATCTCACCATGCTCGAGGAAATGGCATCTCCCGCATTTTGAATTTTTGGCGCCTATAAACTCAGCCAATCACAAGCCAGGAGACTCTGCGGTACACCCAGCATCACGTGGGGCCCTTACATGTCGATAGCAGGGGTTGGCTGGCCTGATCAGGTGACCCTGGAATATACTAGTGACTGCCTGCGGCGCTCGGCTCAGATGCTGTCTGGATGTCGTTAGGGACAGATTTGCTGCGTTTCAGGGAGAGTGTTAGGGCCTGGATTTAGTTCTATGTTAGGCAGGAGTGATCTCAAAAGAACCCAACAGCCCTTCTAAGGGCTACAAGACATTTTTTTTTGTCTCCTGGCTGGGCTGGCTGGCACTAGTAGTGCGGCTATCGCCATATATAACACTTTTTTTTTTTATTGTTTTATCTCAGTGATACAAATCCATTTCATACAGCTGTGTGGAACCATTCTGTGTGTCACAGTTCAGCTGTCCACTCACCACAAACCACAATCCGTATTTTCTGTCCAGGTGACCCATACTGTACGTCACGTAATCAAATACAGTCTTTTGCTCTCACTGATACAGCTACATTACAAAAATCTCTGTGCAACATTTGTCTGGGTTGCAGTCAAAATAGCCACAGTAAGCAGGGGCTGAGTTTGTTCTCTGATATTTTCTGCACGTTACGTTAAAAAATATATATATTTTAAAAAAATATATATACAAAAAAAATAAAAAAAATAGTTTTTTGTTGTTTTATCTCAGTGATACAAATCCATTTCATACAGCTGTGTGGAACCATTCTGTGTGTCACAGTTCAGCTGTCCAGTCACCACAATCCGTATTTTCTGTCCAAGTGACACATTCTGTACGTCACTTAATTAAAAAAGGTCTTTTGCTCTCACTGATACAGCTACATTACAAAAATCTCTGTGCGACATTTGTCTGGGTTGCACTTAAGCAGACCAAGTCTGCCTAATCTAATAGTTTCCGTGTAATTGCTCCATACTGCACGGTACGTAATAACATACGTAATTTATCTCTAACTTATCCACCTATAACCCAAAGAACAATCCGTATTTTGTGTCCAGGTGACACATTCTGTACGTCACATTTGGGACAGTACCTGCTGATGAGGGAGCAGGGGAATTCTGCAGAGCTACACTCCCTAGCTTCATGTCTCAACTTACAGGGACACGTGGTAGAGGACTGTTGAAACCACAACAGTGCGAACAGCTGATCTCATGGATTGCGGACAATGCTTCAAGTAATTTGTCCACCAGTCAGTGTTGACTCCTCAAAGTTGCTCAACACCTGGCAAATATCAGACATCCACGTCCACTCCTCATTGTAGACTTGAGGAATCTGACTGACCTGACTACCAGTTCTGGTGGAAGTTGACATCTGGCAGTCTACAATCGCTCTGCGCTGCTGGTAAACTCTGGATAACATGTTTAATGTCGAATTCCATCTTGTGGGCACGTCGCACAACGGTCCGTGAGTGGGCAGTTGTAGGCGGCGCTGCGCTGCCCTGAAAGTGGCTGCATCTGTGGTCGACTTGAGGAAATGCGCACAGATGCGGTGCACCTTGGTGAGCAAATCAGACAGATTGGGGTATGTCTTGAGGAACCGCTGAACTATTAGATTGAACACGTGGGCCAGGCATGGCACATGTGTCAGTCTGCCGAGCTGCTGAGCCGCCACCAGGTTACGCCCGTTGTCACACACAACCATGCCTGGCTTGAGGTTAAGCGGTGCCAGCAACACATCGGTCTGCGCCGTGATGCCCTGTAACAGCTCTTGGGCGGTTTGCCTTTTGTCACCTATGCTCAGCAGTTTGAGCACCGCCTGCTGGTGCTTACCCACGGCACTGCTCCTGCGCCTAGAGCTACCGACTGAAGGCGCCGTGCCCACGGATGATAATTCGGTGGAGAAGGAGGAGGGGTCGGAGGAGGAGGCATAGTACGTCTGAGAGAACGTGACCGAGGTAGGCCCCGCAATCCTCGGTGTGGGCAGTACATGAGCGACCCCAGGGTCAGTCTCGGTCCCAGCCTCCACCAAGTTAACCCAATGTGCCGTCAGTGAGATATAGTGTCCTGCCCGACAGCACTTGTCCACGTGTCCGTGGTTAGGTGGACCTTCTCATAAACAGCGTTGGTAAGGGCACGGATGATGTTCTGTGACACGTGCTGGTGTAGGGATGGGATGGCATATCGGAAAAAATAGTGGCGGCTGGGGACCGAATGCCGAGGGGCAGCCACCGCCATGAGATTGCAAAAGGCCTCGGTCTCTACCAGCCTATAGGGCAGCATCTCCAGGCTCAGCAATTTGGAGATGTGGACGTTGAGGGCTTGGGCATGTGGGTGGGTGGCACTGTATTTCCTCTTGCGCTCCAGCGTCTGCTGTAAAGACAGCTGAACGCTGCGCTGGGACACATTGGTGGACGCTGTGGAGGATCGTGGAGGCGAAGGTGTGGTTTTCCAGCGGGAGGCACTTGTGCCGGGGTCCTGGGCAGGGGGTTGACTAGCAGAGGCAGCGAGTGACACAGGGGAAGGAGCAGTGGTGTGACCCGCAGGAGGTGAACGGCCTTGGTTCCATTGAGTGGGGTGTTTAGCACTTATATGCCTGCGCATGCTGGTGGTGCTTAGGCTAGTAGTGGTGGCACCCCTGCTGATCCTGGTGTGGCACAGGTTGCACACCACAGTCCGTCGGTCATCCTCACTTTCTTTAAAGAACCTCCAGACTTGCGAACATCTAGGCCTCGCCACGGGAGCTTCACTACGTGAAACAGTTGCTGTTGATGCACCAGCTCTGGCCCTGCTTCTCCCTCTGGCCACACCACTGCCTCTTCCAACCTGTTCTGGTGCAGCACTCGCCTCCGCCTCAGAAGCACTGTCTTCACTCGGCTTATCAACCCAGCTTGGGTCAGTCACCTCGTCATCCTCCGATTCCTCAGTCTGCTCCCCCCTCGGACTTCCTGCCCTGACAACAACTTCACCACTGTCTGACAACCGTGTCTCCTCATCGTCCGAGACCTCTTTACAAACTTCTTCCACTAAGTCAACATTGTCATCATCATCATCACCCACAGACTGCGACAGTTGGAAAACTTGGGCATCGGGAACGAGGTTAGCAGCAACCTGAGAAGTGGTTTGTGACTCTGGTAAGGGTCCAGAAAACAGTTCCTGAGAGTATGCCGGATCGCATTCCAAATTTTCCTGGGAGGGGGCAGACTGGGGGGAAGGAGGTTGAGGTGGAGGTGCCAGAGCAGTGCTCCCTTGGGTAATGTGGGTGGACTGCGTGGAAGACTGACTGGTGGACAAATTACTTGAAGCATTGTCCGCAATCCACGACATCAGCTGTTCGCACTGTTGTGGTTTCAACAGTCCTCTACCACGTGTCCCTGTAAGTTGAGACATGAAGCTAGGGAGTGTAGCTCTGCGGCGTTCCCCTGCTCCCTCATCAGCAGGTACTGTCTCACCCTGCCCATGACCAAGGCCTTTGCCCCCTGCAGTAATTGAATGCCCACGCCCACACCCTCGTCCTCGACCCTTAGCCCTGGGGTTCAACATTTTCTTTATATAAGTGTATTATATAAAAAAAATAAAATAAATGGGCCTGCTGTACTGAAACCCACAAACTTGTTCAATCTGAACAAGTAAATATATAGGTGGAAAAGTTAGATCAAAATTACGTATGTTATTACGTACCGTGCAGTATGGAGCAATTACACGGAAACGATTAGATTAGGCAGACTTGGTCTGCTTAGTTGCAACCCAGACAAATGTCGCACAGAGATTTTTCTAATGTAGCTGTATCAGTGACAGCAAAAGACCTTTTTTAATTAAGTGACGTACAGAATGTGTCACCTGGAAAGAAAATACGGATTGTGGTGAGTGGACAGCTGAACTGTGACACACAGAATGGTTCCACACAGCTGTGTGAAATGGATTTGTATCACTGAGATAAAACAACAAACAAACTATTTTTTATATATATATATTTTTTTATATATATATTTTTTGAACGTGACGTGCAGAAACTATCAGAGAGCAAACTCAGCCCCTGCTGACGGTGGCTATTTTGACTGCAACCCAGACAAATGTTGCACAGAGATTTTTGTAATCTAGCTGTATCAGTGACATCAAAAGACCTTTTTTAATTAAGTGACGTACAGAATGTGTCACCTGGACAGAAATACGGATTGTGGTGAGTGGACAGCTGAACTGTGACACACAGAATGGTTCCACACAGCTGTGTGAAATGGATTTGTATCACTGAGATAAAACAACAAAAAACTATTTTTTTATATATATATATTTTTTTTATATATATATATTTTTTTTAACGTGACGTGCAGAAACTATCAGAGAGCAAACTCAGCCCCTGCTGACGGTGACTATTTTGACTGCAACCCAGACAAATGTCGCACAGAGATTTTTGTAATCTAGCTGTATCAGTGACAGCAAAAGACCTTTTTTAATTAAGTGACGTACAGAATGTGTCACCTGGACAGAAAATACGGATTGTGGTGAGTGGACAGCTGAACTGTGACACACAGAATGGTTCCACACAGCTGTGTGAAATGGATTTGTATCACTGAGATAAAACAACAAAAAAACTATTTTTTTATATATATTTTTTATATTTTTTATTTTAACGTGACGTGCAGAAACTATCAGAGAGCAAACTCAGCCCCTGCTGACGGTGGCTATTTTGACTGCAACCCAGACAAATGTCGCACAGAGATTTTTCTAATGTAGCTGTATCAGTGACAGCAAAAGACCTTTTTTAATTAAGTGACATACAGAATGTGTCACCTGGACAGAAAATGCGGATTGTGGTAAGTGGACAGCTGAACTGTGACACACAGAATGGTTCCACACAGCTATGTGAAATGGATTTGTATCACTGAGATAAAACAACAAAAAACTATTTTTATATATATATATATATATTTTTATATATATATATATTTTTTTACCATGACGTGCAGAAACTATCAGAGAGCAAACTCAGCCCCTGCTGACGGTGACTATTTTGACTGCAACCCAGACAAATGTCGCACAGAGATTTTTGTAATCTAGCTGTATCAGTGACAGCAAAGACCTTTTTTAATTAAGTGACGTACAGAATGTGTCACCTGGACAGAAAATACGGATTGTGGTGAGTGGACAGCTGAACTGTGACACACAGAATGGTTCCACACTGCTGTGTGAAATGGATTTGTATCACTGAGATATAACAAGAAAAAAAAAAAGGGTTATATATGGCGATAGCTGCACTTCTAGTACCAGCCAGCCAGTCCAGCCAGGAGACCCCAAAAAAATGTCTTGTAGCCCTTAGAAGGGCTGTTGGGTTCTTGTGAGATCACTCCTGCCTAACAAAGAACTAAATGCAGGCCCTAACACTCTCCCTGCTTAGTTGCAACCCAGACAAATGTCGCACAGAGATTTTTCTAATGTAGCTGTATCAGTGACAGCAAAAGACCTTTTTTAATTAAGTGACGTACAGAATGTGTCACCTGGAAAGAAAATACGGATTGTGGTGAGTGGACAGCTGAACTGTGACACACAGAATGGTTCCACACAGCTGTGTGAAATGGATTTGTATCACTGAGATAAAACAACAAACAAACTATTTTTTATATATATATATTTTTTTATATATATATTTTTTGAACGTGACGTGCAGAAACTATCAGAGAGCAAACTCAGCCCCTGCTGACGGTGGCTATTTTGACTGCAACCCAGACAAATGTTGCACAGAGATTTTTGTAATCTAGCTGTATCAGTGACAGCAAAAGACCTTTTTTAATTAAGTGACGTACAGAATGTGTCACCTGGACAGAAAATACGGATTGTGGTGAGTGGACAGCTGAACTGTGACACACAGAATGGTTCCACACAGCTGTGTGAAATGGATTTGTATCACTGAGATAAAACAACAAAAAAACTATTTTTTTATATATTTTTTTTTTATATTTTTTATTTTAACGTGACGTGCAGAAACTATCAGAGAGCAAACTCAGCCCCTGCTGACGGTGGCTATTTTGACTGCAACCCAGACAAATGTCGCACAGAGATTTTTCTAATGTAGCTGTATCAGTGACAGCAAAAGACCTTTTTTAATTAAGTGACATACAGAATGTGTCACCTGGACAGAAAATGCGGATTGTGGTAAGTGGACAGCTGAACTGTGACACACAGAATGGTTCCACACAGCTATGTGAAATGGATTTGTATCACTGAGATAAAACAACAAAAAACTATTTTTTATATATATATATATATATTTTTTATATATATATATATTTTTTTACCATGACGTGCAGAAACTATCAGAGAGCAAACTCAGCCCCTGCTGACGGTGACTATTTTGACTGCAACCCAGACAAATGTCGCACAGAGATTTTTGTAATCTAGCTGTATCAGTGACAGCAAAAGACCTTTTTTAATTAAGTGACGTACAGAATGTGTCACCTGGACAGAAAATACGGATTGTGGTGAGTGGACAGCTGAACTGTGACACACAGAATGGTTCCACACTGCTGTGTGAAATGGATTTGTATCACTGAGATATAACAAGAAAAAAAAAAGGGTTATATATGGCGATAGCTGCACTTCTAGTACCAGCCAGCCAGTCCAGCCAGGAGACCCCAAAAAAATGTCTTGTAGCCCTTAGAAGGGCTGTTGGGTTCTTGTGAGATCACTCCTGCCTAACAAAGAACTAAATGCAGGCCCTAACACTCTCCCTGAAACGCAGCAGATCTGTCCCTAACGACATCCAGACAGCATCTGAGCCGAGCACCGCCGGACGTCACTAGTATATTCCAGGGTCACCTGATCTGGCCAGCCAACCCCTGCTATCGACATGTAAGGGCCCCACGTGATGCTGGGTGTACCGCAGAGTCTCCTGGCTTGTGAGTGGCTGAGTTTATAGGCACCAAAAATGCACAATGCGGAAGTTGCCATTTCCTCGAGCATAGCGAGATACTTGTCCGAGCAGCGAGTACTTACGAGTACCGTAATACTCGAGCTAGCACCAAGCTCGGACGAGCATGCTCGCTCATCTCTAGTTATCACATGTTAGGCAGGTGTACAACACAAGTACACACTTCTACCTTATTCTGACCCTGTAAATTATTGAGTTACATGAGGTTGGTTCAAATCCATTCAACGCCCCTAAGACATGGACCTCGTCCAGCCTGTTTTATATGACTATTTTGGGTTGTATACCCCACTATTTTTATATATATACATTGTAATAAAGACTTTTTTGTTTTTGTATTTTTTAAAGTTCCAGTCAGGCTCTTTGTTAATTTTACTATATAGATTACACCTAACAGATCTGTGCTTATACATATTATAGCATTCTTGATAATATTCAACTATGAATCTAGAAGAGATATAAAGATGGGAATATCTAAATCAGAACAGACCTATTACAACTTTTTATTTGGAGAAGAAAAAGTCTGATGATGCCAATGTCT